>JAPKLW010002291.1:45832-98517 GCA_026898455.1 Plectranthus barbatus | reverse complement strand
GAGTTGTGCATCAAACTCGGTCTTATGGAGATTGATGCGAGCCTTAATGATGAGGAAGAATGAGTTCAAGCTCTCATTCTGTTCTTGATTCTCTGGCGTATGCTGATTACAACTGAGTCCAAGTTCTCAGTTGTGGTGTTTCTCGACTAGTGGTGTCTACCCACCACAGATGATATCTACTGGCGGACCTTATCCCTCAATTGTCCAAGGAAATGAGTCCCAGCTCTCATTTCATCTTGCCAGCTTTTATCTTTCGCTGAAGCGAAATAGGGTCCCAGCTGCCACCTTCTAGCAGTGTTGAAGAAATGGATCCACTTCCAGTTGCCAGCAGATAACTGGTGGTCATTCCCACGACTGGCGAAAATTGAGTCCAAGCTCTCAATTTGGTTAAGGTCGCTAGTCTGATCATCAAGTGGTATCAGTTGCTAACTGATGAGTTTGCCAGCAGGAAGTGCTACCAGCAAGTGGTTGATCTCTCAAGTGGTCTCAGTTGCTAACTGATGATGTATATCTACAAGGTGGTATCAGCTGCTAACTGAAGAAATTATCATCAAGTGGAGAAATGGCTCTTCAATAAGTGGTATCAGTTGCTAACTGATGAGTTTGCCAGCAGAATGTTTTATAAGCATGTGGTATCAGTTGCCAACTGATGAAGAGGCCAACCAGTTAGGGGGAAGTATGCGACTGGCGTATGCTGGTGATGCCCAGCCAAGCCAGCTGTCGCAGAAATGGCGGGATCGTTCGAATCCGATGGCGTATGCGGATCTCCGAATTTAATGCGGCATTTAATGCCACATTTAATGTGCACAGTGGCTGCGGAGTCCGACGTTTGGTTTCCACCAACTGCAGCGCACCACGTCAGCACCACGTCGTGCAGCACGTCAGCACGACCACGCCCGTCAACACAGGGAATCGGGACTGCTGATGACCGTAGATCTCCGCGTGCTGAGCGTTGATCCTGGTCGTAGATTCCTGCATGGACTCGAGTATAAATACTCGAGGTCCCTCACCGGAGAAACCTTTTACGATCCTTCACATTTTTTCCAGCCCTAATCTCTCTCATTCTCTCTCAAAATTCTTAAGTTTCCTGAGATTATGGCTTCATCTTCACGCCCCCCAACTGATAATCCCCCGGAAGACAACCCACCTTCCACATCTTCATCGTCTGGTGAGCCCAGACTACCAGTTGCCGAGCAGCACATGCCGACGTACACCGGCATTGTGAAGATTGAGGATATTGACTATACTTATCCGTTCGCGCGACTTGTTGCTCTGAACAAGCCGGCAACCCGTGATCGGTTGTCAAATGCCCAAGTCAGAGCCGCACAAGTTCAAAAGGAGAAGATCCTCAACGAAAAACTGGCCAGAAAAAACCATGGGGAGGAGCTGATCGAGATGATCGATCATGAAGGCCTCCGACAGTATCTGACGGCGGCGCCCCAGACTTTCCATCCGCACCTGGTGGCGGAGTTCTACACACGGGCGGTGATCGCCGACGGCGGACGGTCCTTCACCACTTCGGTGTTTGGACACCTGATCACCGTCTCCCCCGAGTACCTCGCCGAGATGTTCGGGCTAAGGAACGAAGGCGAGGATGTGGCTACCTACCTTCAGAACAACACCGTCGAGTTCCAGAAGCGCTGGACCCAGTGGAAGAAGGCGGAGGTGACCACCTTCCGGACTGGAATGAGAAAGTCCGAGATGGACGAGTTTTGGCAGATGGTGTGCGACATAGTCGTACGAATGCTGCAGTGCGAAGTGGGGTCGTACGCAGAGCTGAGCATCCGGAAGTTCTCCGTGATGAGTGCCCTTGCTGACGGGATTCAAGGGAACTGGGCCGAATTCATTTACGGCCGGCTCCTGGAAAACGTCGGCAGGAACATCGACGTTCCGACTAAAGGGAGGTTTGCCCATTCCGTATCCTTTGGGCTTCGTATCAGCCGCCTACTGGAGATGGAGTTGGGTGATGGGGTGGACCAGGGTGAGCAATTGGTCAGTTCGGACTTCATCCCTCCGACCAAGGAGCAAGCCAAATTCCCCCGCCCAGACTACAAGAAGCCCAGGAGGCTGAAGGGGAAGACCTCAGTGAATCCTTCTGAGGGTGTCTCTGAGGAAGATGAGGTGGATGAGGGCGAGCAACTGCCAGTTATGGCTCGCCCGCTGACTGAAGAAGAAAGGGCTGCGCTCAAGCGCCAGCGAGAGACTGAGCGTCTCTTCGCCCAGCTGGGAGATGCAGTGGAAGCGACCACTGGCATCCATCCCCGGGACATCCGCATCGTCCCTACTGACGAGCCATCCCAGAAGAAGCCCAAAAGACCCAAGAAGCATCAGCATCAGCAGCCAAATCAGGCACTGGTTCTTGGTCCAGCTCCAAGGAACATATTGGGACAGACCCAGGAGGAGCAGCTGGAGATTATGACCCGGAAGAGGAAGAGGGTCCAAACCAGAGCTCAGCGGGTGATGGAGCAGGCTAAGAAGGAGAGAAGTGCCTCCATTGTCAGGAGGAAGCAAGCCAAGGCAAGGCTGAAGGCCTTGGCAGCCCAGCGAAAATTAGAGGCTGAGCTGGCAGCCCGCGATGAAGCCTATGCCAAGGTGCAGGCTGAGCATGAGGCCAGGCGACAGGTAGAGCTGGCCGAGCAGATGAGGCTGGCGACCAAGGGCAAAGGAAAGGCTGATGAAAGTCCAAGTGCCAGCCCACCAGCTTCCCCACCACCAGGCGAGATTTTACCAGAAGATACATATCAGCGCCTGCTGGTGATGGGAGTCGACGAGGACATCATGTCCATAGTCGAGCACTACCAGCCGGATGAGGAAGAGGCTGGGAGCCCGCTGGCTGCGCAAGGGGATGCCAGCGGTGCTAATGCTGAAGATAAGGATCCGCTGGCTGCGCAAGGGGATGCCAGCGGAAGCGGAGTTGCCGAAGAAGGCCCGCTGGCAGTGCAAGGGGTTGCCAGCGGAGGAGTTGATGAGCGGGCGACCACCCCGGAAAAACTGGCGGAGGAGAAGGAAGAGAAAGTGGCAGAGAAGGAAGAAGAGATGGATGTGGAGACTGGTGCAAGGACTGCTGGGAAGGCTCCCATTGTTATCTCTGATGATTCTGACGAAGAGGAGTCACCAGTTGTACAGCACTCCACAATCCAGAGGATGGAGCCAAGGAACCTGTTCCCAGATTTTGCAAAGGAAGGGAAGGCTCAGCTCGGTCGTCAACAGTCCCAAGGAGCCTCAACTTCTGGACGACCAGCGACATCCTCATCAGCACAGCCTCGACGTGCTGATTCACGACCACGACGTGACATAACCATCAGCGTCCTCAATTACAACGTGGTCGACGCTGATGAATATGAGGAGATGGTCAATGGACCCCATCGGTGGGAGTTACGCGGGGAAGAGGCCTTCGACACCTCTCAAGTGCCTGAATACAGCATTCTCAACATCATTCCCCTCCGCGGGCTCCCCCACCAGTCGGTCTTAGCTTCCCGCATCCAGGACTGGTGCCTGCCCCTGAGGCCGATGGAGTTCTACAACCGTACTCTGTATGAGTACGCAGAAAATATCACAGTGGAGGTCGAGGATGCCGTTGATCTCGACATGTTTAATGACTTCCGGTATCTGTGGGTTGTCAACCCGACTCTGTACTGTGAGCTGCGGCGATGGAGGATCTTTGACCGTGTGGAGCGGTATCTCACGGTGGAGAAGCGCTCAGTTCTGTACGCTAGGCTGGGGCTGGAATACTGGAGGAATGAAGAGGCCTGGGCGACTGAATTCATGGATACATTAACTGATGAGCCAGAGCCCTTGTCCCTTAGGTGTGTCCGGAGGCGAGTGCAGAAGATTCTTGATTATCGCCTAAGGACTGGCAGCTCAGGACTCCCGAAGCCAAGGCGTGTCCGAGTACCCTTTCTCCAGTTCCACCGCACCAGCCGGGGCTTTCAGGTGGTCTACGCTCTCCGAAGGATCCGAATACTGATTGCCCTCCCACCGCTCCTTCTCTACTTTGCCCGTCTGTTCGATATGGCAGCCACTGAGTTGCTAATTGATCATGTGGTGGAGGAGGATCCCTCCCGCAGCAGATGGCTGGTCCCTGCAGTCGCTGGTGCTCCGAATGTTGTGGAGCTGGAGCCCGTTGACTGGGTGGAGGCGGACTTTGCAGAAGATCAAGTCCCACCAGCATCAGCTGAGGTGCTGGTGGAGGAATCAGCTGAGGAGTCAGCGTCAGCAGCAGCAGCAGCACCAGCAGCCGCTGCAGAGAAAGTTGTGGATGGGGCATCTGGCGCTGATATAGTGATGGCTGAAGCCTCATCTGTTGAGCCCCCCACTTCGATGGCCCTGTCAGCAGAGCCTCTCTCCGAGGTCCATCCGCCTGCGCAACTGGTTGCTCTCATTGATGCCAGGATGGACCAGCGCTTTTCTTCCTACCGAGCAGAGATGGCGCAACAAATGGAGGCTTTCACCTCTGGGGTGAACTCCTTTTTGGCGCGGATCCAAGAGGGGGAAAGGGCGCGAGCAGTCGCTGATGAGGAAAGGGCTCGGCTTGCTGCGGAAGAGCGTCGCATTGCTGCTGAGGAGCGCTTGAAGAGGGAACAAGATATGGCGGCTCTTACAGAGATCTTGAGGAACTTAGCAAATCGCAATCAATCTCCTGGATCTTCTTCTCAGCCATAAGTCTTGTACTCTTCATTTTTTGTGTAAGTAATTTTTGTATCAGTTAGACTAGTCAGTTTTTAATCCTGTACTTGTAATTGTAACATCATTAATGGATTGATTACTGACGGGTTGACGACAATTTCTCATTGTCCAACTAATGTCAACTTTTTACTTACCAGCTGAACTTACACATTCAGTGTAATCAGCACCAGCACTCATTTTGATACTTTGTTGATTCTAACCTGGCTCAGACTTTACTTCATAATTTAATCGAGCAATATCTCTCCAGTTTGAGGGGGAAGATTTTTAGGTTAGAGCTGATGTGAGGAAGTAGTTTCATGGGTTTAGATCTGATAGGTTTACTTGTAAAACCCGGAAATACTCTGTAACTTTCCTCATCAGCTGAGTGCTCGCTGGTTAGGCTTTGATCGCACCAAAAAGGGGGAAATTGTTGGGAAATCTGGCTAAGTTTCCCTTCTCCAGTTGATAGCTTAGATCTTAGATTTGGTGTTTAAGTGTTTTGGTGGATCAAATCCTAAGTCCAACCAGCGTCAGTTTGTCTCTAGAAAAGCTCTAGTCTCAAATGTAAAGTCCTGTTTAGGTCTTTTGAGTTGTAAGTCGTAGCTGATCAAGACTCATGCTGGCTACTGTTCACCAGCATGAGATGTGCTTACCAGTTGAGAGAAGTCTCACCAGCAAGCGGCTGACAAAGACTCGTGCTGACACTGTTCATCAGCATGGAGTAGAGCTAATGACTGGCTACTGTTCACCAGTGGGAAGATTTCATCAGCAGGAGGCTGACAGATCTACCAGCAGAATATGTGTTCTGGTTGACACTATTCACCAGCGGTGAAGCCACCAGTCACGGGAGAATTCAAGAGATAACATCAGACGAATTGGTAGACCTTGATTGTGCTAAGGCAAGTCACCAGCAGAGACTGCCAGCACAAGATCACCAGAATGATCTACCAGTTGGAGGTTATCAGCAGAATTGAAGATTCGCTCTCCCGAAGACTTAGAGACAAAAAGAAGATTCGTCGAGGAATTAACTGACAGAGTATGACTTTAAGGAGGATACCTTAAAGTCTATCAGTTCAAGACTACCAGTTCCGATTCCTCGTACTGACGAATAGAGTCGTTCTGACACAAAGAGATCTGTGTCAGATAAAGCGATCAAAGGTATGGCGCTTTCCGGAAATTCCTACCTGCCGCCTGCAGAAGGACATGCGAGGACAGAGACTTTTCCGGATGTGTCCTAACGGCTAGTAAATTTGAATGGGATCCCTCGTCTATAAATACCTGGGATCCATCAACATTCAATACTCTTAGCCACTCTTGACCTACCGAAAGCTCAAACGCATTCATATCAGCGAATAAGCAATCTTTCGAGGCTTTTCTTAAAGCTACTCCGTGTGTCAATCATTTGAACACGAGACTCCAAGCTTCTAGCTTGTGAGTTATTGATCTCATTTGGTGTTCTTTCTCATTCCGAGGAAGAACATAGCAGCTCTTGAGCCAGCCAGCTCCAGAGCTATTACGGGCAGTTTGCCGTTTAAAGAGTCAAGTTCTTGGGAGAACTCAACACCCAATCAGTTAGAGGAGGAGGTTGAAGTGACGTGCTCGCACTCCATCCATCTGACGAGAGTTGAAGAAGGACAAGGACCGGGAGCGGTTGATCCAGTGAACTGGTAGACGAGGCATCTACCAGCTGGAAATAGATCGTAGGATATCTTGTACCGGATTACTCTTTTTAGTGAATTTCCAGTGATTCGACTGGAGAGTGGACGTAGATCAGTTGATCGAACCACTATAAAATATCCTTGTTATTTACTGCTTTCAGCATTTACTTACTGATTTAAAACCCAGCACCCAAGTGCTGGAGTATAACTGAAACCAGTTTATAACTGTGCAAACTCGACTCTAAAACTTTCTAAGTCCTGAGTCATCAGCTGACCAGCCAGTTGCCAGTCAGCTGAATACTCAGTTGCCAGTTGACTTACCAGCTGACAAGGTCCCAGTCAGCTGTGTAACCAGCAGAGTGCAAGAAACGAACTTACGTATTTTCCGCTGCCAAAGTATACCCTGATATCCGGGACCAACACATATGCTACATGCATGATCTCCAGGAAATTCTTCTATCAGTCTGATACAAATTTCTTGCTTTATTTCTGGAGTGTATTCGAAATCAATTCCTTGTAAATCTCTTAGGAATTTTTCTATATATTTCTGGCTTTGAATGTCTACTTCTTTCTCCCTTGCTTGCATGCTCCATATAATTACTGATTTTGAAATGTAATTTGTTCGTGCTCGAATCTTGATTCCTCGTAGTAGTATCAAGACATAATTATTTAAAAATTGTTGTATGATATCTTCATGTTTTGCATCTCCAATGGTTGGGTAGTTTTGATTGCTTACTCCAATCTGACATAATTGTATGGCGGGTTGTCTAACTTGTCCTTCTTGCTCTCCTTCATTGAAGAATAGTGGGTATGTTGAAAACATCTTTAGAAATCCTTCTCTTTGTTTTACCACTCCTGAATGATATTGTTGAATAGCTTTCTTCATGTAGTTTGGGAAGTATCGAAATATATCCATGCTTCTGAAGTAGATTGTACTTATGAGTCCGCTTTGGAACATCATATATGTCTTAATAGGATCTGCTTCTGGTAAAACAATTGCCTTGGGCCCCTGAAATATTCCTTCAATAGGGTATATACTTGAGAGTTTGTCTGCTATTGTGTAATTAACCAAGAAATTATATTCTTGATCAAAAATTGCTTTGGTTAGTTTTGTTAATTCTTCCCGTTCTTGTTCAGTAGGGATAGAATTTATTGTTAGTGGTTTGTTATTAGGGATTCGCCCTAAACTTGCCATTCTTGTTTGAAGTGGTTGTCCTGGCATTGCTGCTTTTGCTGCATAGGTACTTCGGTACTCTATTAGTGCATTTTTTGCTTCCTGTAGGCTAGTATATTTTCTATGGATGATGCCGCTTTGGTTGTTGATGAAGATTGCTGCTTTGCTCCAGTCATCATATATTCCTGTGTTTAAGCCATTGAAAATAACATAATATGCTTTAGCTCTTTCTTCCTCATCAAATTTTTCTTTGGATCGAGATCCACCAGTTGTCTGTTCTTCTGTCTTTGATTTATCCTTGATTGTTGCTGTTGGAAGATCTTCAGGTGATTTGTCACTGGATGAGTTAAGCATTAATTCTATTGCCTGTGCTTCTTTATCTGCTTGGCTTGCTTCTTTTTGTAATTGTTGTGCTTGCAGACGAAGTTGTTTTGCTTTTTCTAATAATCTTTCTCTTTCTGCTTTCAGGATGGATCTTACTCCTTCCATTCTCTTGTTAATGTATTTGCTAGATTGTTTTCTTTGCCTGAAATGTGCAAAGATAAGAAATCGTATTGTTGAGCTTCAAGGCTCCATCTAAGCAATCGTCCTTTATTATACGATTCTTTTATCTTGTATTTTGTAAAGTCTTTTGTATAAGAACTGTCCGTTTGATATATAAATTTCTTTGGTTGTAAGTCCAATTTGAATTTTCGTAATGCTTTTATTAAAGCAAGTGTTTCTTTTTCATGGACCGTATAATTCTTCTCAGCTGGTTTAAATGTTCCTGATGCCCATTTCATTAATAATATATTCTTAAATTGTTTTAAGAATGTTTTTACTTCAGATGGTTTATTATTTGTGATAAATATTTTGAAATCATTATAAGCATCTGGAATTGCTTGAAGGACTGCCCCCCAAGTATCTTGACTTGCGTCAGTATTCAGAATAAGTAAATCGTTTGGTTTTGGTAAATATAATTTTGGAAGGTTTTTACATAATTCTTTTAAAGCTTTTACAGTTTGTGTTGCATTAATTGTCCATTTCCATGGAATCTTTTCTGATATCATTTCTTGTAATAATGCTCGTTCTTTTGAAAGTTGTTTTATAAATCCTTTTTCACCAATGTAGTTTAAACATCCAAGAAATCGTTGTATTTGATTTCTATTTTCTAATTTATCTGGAAATTTATTAATTTTTTCTAATAAATGTTTTTGTGGTTCTATATATTCCCCTTTTAAAATCTTCATTCCTAGGAATTCTACTTCTTCTAATGCTATTTTTGCTTTTTCTTTACTTAGAATTACTCCCTTTTCTTTTAGTTGTAGTAGAAGCTTTGCAACTTCGTTTATATGATGTTTTCTTGTTCCTAAAGTAAAAATTATAATATCGTCTATATATGCCAGACTTATAGATTCAAATCCCTTAAGATTATTATCCATAAATCGTTGATAGATAGTAGGTGCTTGTTTTAATCCAAATGGCATAACTGTAAATTGATATTGATTTTCTGGTGGACAACTAAATGCTGTTAAAGGTTTAGTATCCTTATGTAATCGTAACTGCCAATATCCTGATTTTGCATCAAGGGTTGTGAACCATTCTGCTTTTTTAATTTTATTAAAAATATAATCTTGCCTAGGTAATTTGTATGCATCTCCTCTAGTGGCTTTATTCATTTCTTTATAGTTTATAACCATTCTTCTTTTTCCCCGTTTAATTTCATTATGATTTTCAACATAAAATGCTGGTGCACTATGTGGACTTATGCTTGGTTCTACAATTCCCTTTTCTAATAATTTTTCTGTTTCTTCTTTAAATTCAGCGACATCTCTTTCTGTATATGGAATTCTATTTGGTACATTTACTTCTTTATTAGGATCTATTAATTCTATCCTAACTTCCATTGTATTTGTATTCTTAATAGGGTCTAAAGGATCTTGACTACTTGTTTCATCGAGGATTCTTAAGACTTTTATTTCAATTTCTCCGTGAATGTACAAATTTAATTGATTTTTAAGTTCATGGATAATTTTTCCTTGTAAAAAGGAAAGTGTAGTATATATCTTTGTTGTAACTAAATGTCTACGTTGGTTTTCCATTGCTGGACAACGTAATTTTACTCTATCAATTTCTTGAATAAAAGGGTAATATTTTTTAAGAAAATTGTTTCCTAATATTAATGGTACTCCTGTATCTTGTTTGTATAAGGTGTCTAGAGGGAATTTTCTTCCTTCAATTAGTATTACAAGATCTTTTGCTCTATCATTTAATTGGATAATTTTATTATTAGCAATTCTTACTGGTATTGATTTTTCTAGTGTCAACCAATATTTTGTTGGTAACATTCTTTCTTCTGCAAGACATATAGTTGCTCCAGTATCTATATAAGCAAAAGTATATTTATTAAATAGTTTTACTTTTATAAATGTACTATTCTTGCTCATCACTACTTTCTGTGTAGCTAGAAGTTTCAGATTCAGATTCTATGCTATATGTATCGAAATTCATTTCTTCGCCTTCTTCATAAATGTCTTCTATAGGTTCGAGCCCTAAGGAGTATATTAGTTTTATTTTATTCTCTTTATATGAGTTTTTCTTTGGACATTCATTAGCATAATGACCAAATTCTTGACATTTCCAGCATCTACACGTCTTTTTTTCTTTCGAATTTTTGTTATTTATTGTATTTTTATTATCGTATTTATTGTATTTTCTATACCTCCTCTGATATTTTTGTTTCCATGGTTTTTTAAATGTCTTATATTTTTTATATCGAGGATAATATTGTTTTTTATATCTTTTCTTTCTTTCTAGTTCACATCCGTATTGATGTGGAATTGTTTCAAGTTGTTTACAACATCGTATATTTATTTTTTCTAAATATTTTTCTTCAGTTTTTCTCATACACAAATCATCTCTATATTCTAATGCATATTTTTCTATTAATCCTAATGTTTCTGTTATTTTAGTTTTTGCTGGGTTTGTTAATTGTATATTTATATATCGTAACATTGCTGGTGGTAATTTACTTTTTACAATATCTAATAGACCAGTTCTATATGGTGTTCTATAATAATATTCTCTTATTTGGCAAAAGAAATTTTCTGTTTTACATGGGTCACAGAGAGCCATATTACTTAGTATTTTTATAATATATGATTTTTCATATTCTTGTGTCGTTTCTGATTCATCCCCAAAAAATTCTGCAAATATTTCTTTAGCTAATTGTTTTAGAAGGTCAAATTTAGCTTCCTTTGATTTATCTGTTTTAGCATAGTTGTTATAATTATATGGCGTTGTTTGTAACCAGTTTGATAATTGTCCTGTAGCTTTATACATTATATATGTTAGAAAATCTTCTAGTGGTAAATTGCTAATTGTATCATCATCAGTTTGGACTATCATTTGGAACTGATTTATCCATAACATAATTAAACTTGATGCATTTGATGCACAATCTATGTTTAATACTCCACTACTTATACTTCTTTCTTTTTGAATATATGATGGTGGAATATTCTTTTTGTATTTTCCTTTTGTATATGTATAATCATTTTTATACATATAATCAATAAAGCTTTTTTCATATTTATTTGGTCGTGTATCATTACTTGTAGAAGCATTTTCTTGTTGCTTAATATATTCTTTTTTTTTACGTTTTTCTTCATCTTCTTCCATATTTAATGTTGGATTTTCATCGTCACTATCTATTCCATATATGATGCCTTGAGCATCTTCTTCATCTATTCTTGCAACATTTAAATCATGTATTTGTAATTTGTCTATTAATTTTGATAATTTTTCTATTTCGTTTATCTTCGAATTGGTGGTATCCATTTATTTTTTAAATTTATAGTTTCATTTTTTATTAATTTTCTAGTTGTCCCTTTTGTTACTAATTCTTGTATTAATTCTAATGCCTCTTTATATTCAAGACATTTTTCTTTTCCTGTTAATATTTCTTCATTATCTAATTCTCCTTGTTCTTTTAGGAAATTTATTAAATCTTGGTATTTATATTTTCGTATTTTTGTTTTTGTTTTCTTTATTTGATTTATTGAATCTAATAATTCTTTTTGATTTTCTTTAATTATTTATATTAATGTTAATATTAAATTAGATACTTTTGAATTCCCTTCTGTCATACGGTTATTAGAATTATTAATTGTTGTTCTAATTCTTCTAATAAAATTTCTAATCGAAATACTTCATATATTTCATCTTCTATAATATGAAATTTTATTAATTCTTTTATTAATTTTATACTTCTTTGAAGTCTCAAAATTTCTTTTCTTAGTAATATCATCTCAAAATTGCTTATTGTAGCAAATTGTTTTGTCGTAATAGTCTATTAAAATATTCTTGTGTGAATTCTTCAGCTAATTTTTCTTCTGTTTCTAGAAATTGTATATCTAATCTTATTTTTTGTTTTTCTGCTTCATTATATGTAACATATAATTCTCTTGTTGCAGATAATATTGCCTTTTTAATTTCTACTTCCATTTCATGATATTTTATTAATTGTTCGTATGATAATTTTTCTTTAATTATCATTATGAATAGTAGTATCTGATTCTTCTGATATACCAAACATGAGTCTAACTAGTCTACTTATATGTGCTTTCACACTTCTAAGTTGTAAACATATTATTCTTTTATTAATCATATCAGTTGATTGTAATTGATCTAATAAATCTATTTCTTGATTATGTAATATTTCTAATTCTTTGTCTATTGTTAATCCTGGCATTGAGGAGTATATGTTTTATTAGGATGAACAAGGCTCTGATACCAAAATTGTTTAAGCTGATTTTTAGGAATTTTGATTAATTGTGTAGATAGAATTTTATTTTGTGTAAATGCATTTTGTGTAAATGGAATTAAATTAAGAAAGAAATACATAGGAGGGTAGTTTTGGAATTAAAATTTTAAAGTTAAGGAAAAGTCAAATTTGGGGTATATTTGAGATGTATTTATAAAAGATGGTATTTTCATTATATATTTTATAGAAAAGGGTATTTTTAAGTATTAAGAGTAATTAAAAAACTATTCCTTTAATACAATTGCTGATGTGACTTCTAATTAGGATGTGATTTTTTTAATATTCAATTACAATAAATAATGTATGTCATATAACAATTTCTGTTTTTATTTAAGAGTCGAAATTAAATTTTAAAAACATCAAAAAATTAAATTAACTGATGAAGTGAAGTATAAATCAAAATATACTAACAAAATTAATTTGGATAACTTCTTTGAAAAAAAAGAGTAAAGCATTACCATGAATTACCCTATTTTGATATTTTCCCCACACAAATGGTATATCTACATCTTTTGAAATGCAAATATAAATGAGGAAGAAATAAACTTAGCCTAACAAAATTAAAAGCCAGGAAATGGTGGTGTGGGGTGGGGTGGTGTGCATAAAGTTTTTTTGCATAAAGTTTTTTTGGCCTTCCATCTTCCTCCGCACTCCTCACGATGATACTCTCTCTCTCTCTCTCTCTCTCTCTCTCTCTAAATCATCGTTCCTTTTTCCCCGTAAAATCACCAGTATCTGTTGCCAGGTTCGTACAACGCTATCAAATTCAAATTCTCTCTCATACACACAGTTATTCACAATAATGCATACAAACATCATTTAAGGCGGAATGCCTACAATTTACTTTAAAGGTAACCGAAACTAGAAATGGTACCAACACCCATCATACTCTCTTTTTCTCCACTATCACTCTATTAAACAATTCCATTCTTCGCTAAAATATCACCCCTCTCTTCTCTCACGGACGGGACATGTCGATGCCCTGGTTCTCTGATCAAGGAAATGACTACACTCGCCAACCTCGCCGTGGCGCCGCCCGTTCTTCCTACGTCGTGCCGCAGTTCCGCCCCGAACCTAACATAACGGTCACTATTCCTCGTACCGGCCGTGGCCGCCACCGCGGCGTCGTTGCCGTGCCGCGGTGTTCCGACCAACCGTTGGATATCTCGGACAGGTTCGATGAACTGGATGTCGGCTCCGAGGCCGAGGTAGGGGATGAGAGAGGCAGCAGCTACGAAAACGTGCCGGTGGAGGCGGAAGGGGTGGACATCCCCCCGCCGGCGAGGTCGTTTGAGGAGATGGGGTTCTCGGCGAATGCCTTGATAGACAATATACGGCGCTGTAAGTACGTGAAGCCCACTGCCATCCAGGGCTACGCCATCCCGGCAGCCATGATGGGCAGGGATTTGATGGCTTGCGCCCAGACGGGATCTGGGAAAACCGCCGCCTTCTGTTTCCCCATCATTAACTCCATTTTGGTGCATAAGCGACGGAGTAATGTGCAGAACAACGGCGGGGCCACGGCTTTCCCGTTGGCTCTGATTCTTGCCCCCACTAGGGAGCTTGCTTGTCAGGTCATTCCTCTCTCTCTCCTATACACACTCTCTCACGCTATATTGTACTTGACATTTGTGCAATTTTTTTTGTGTGATTTTGGCTGAAGCTTTTCCACTCCCACCAACTTCCTCATCGCCGAGTATTTGTATCTCAGTTACTTTTTTAGTTTTCTCCAAACTTTGTTTTATGATTTCTTGATTTTTTCTACCTTTTCTTGTCAATGCCCTTTTGCTTTCCTTGCCTCTATGTTGGGAATTTAATGTGGTTGATTGTACTCGAAATTATAAAAGAAATTGACGTTAGAAATCATAAGTATTATTTAAAAATTAAGTTAATGGCAGTGTTTTTTGCATTACTATTTAAAAACAGTGTTAAATTGCCTTTATTCGATTGAAGGAGGTAAAATTTTGAGTTCTTGAATATCGAAAACAAAAGATGATGCAAAAGAGACTAATTCTGAATGAGTAGGTGTTCATTGATTTCGAATAATACCGGTTTGATTGATTTGGTTTTGGTGTATAGATTCACGATGAGGCGAAAAAGTTTTCTCATCAAACCGGAGTCAAAGTTGTGGTTGTTTATGGGGGAGCTCCGGCTTTTGATCAGGTTTATCATTCTACTGCAATTCAAATGTTTTCTTGGGCTTATTGTTTCTTAAATATCTCAACATTTGTGATTACTTTCTCAACATTTTTAATATTCTCACGTGTCTATTAGAGCATTTGTGTCAATTTATATATTTCACTCAAATTGTTAGCCATTCATTCTTCCAATGCTAGTTTCTGGTGTTTTGTAAATGAAATAAACTGAAGAAGACCTGACATTCTTTCATTGGTCTTGGTTAAATTCTTGTAAAACTGGGAGTATTGGGTGTATTGCTTAACTATTTTCAGGCAATAATTAATTGTTAAAATTATTTTTTTTATTTTTGATATTTTAAACATATAAATATAAAAAATAAAAATATTTTTTAAAAAACAATATAAAAATCAGGTATCCTGATACATGAAACAATAACAATCTGAACACTCCTAACAGGGCTGGTTTCATTGTTTTGGATGGGATATGAATGAACTGCCTTAGATTTATTTTTTTTACTACATGTGGTTTAAGTTGCTAATATCTGCATTCATTTCATTGCATTAACCCCATATCATATCCATGCAATGATTTCCACCAGCAGAATTATGGTTCTTGTTTAATGTGATGTAGATGCAAAATCTGAGAAAAGGGGTGGACATCTTGGTTGCTACTCCGGGGAGACTAGTTGATATGATTGAAAGAGGGAAAGTGTCTCTCAGAAATATCCACTACTTGACGTTGGATGAAGCTGACAGAATGCTTGACATGGGCTTTGAACGCGACGTTCGCAGAATTGTTCAGCAGATGGATATGCCTCCACCGCCCACTAGACATACTATGCTTTTTAGTGCAACCTTTCCTGCTGAAATCAAAGTCACTCCCCCTCCCCCTCCCCCTCTCTCTACATACATATAATGCATTTCTATATTGACTGCTTTCTTCCATCTTTTTTGATATATGTCATGGTGTTGCAGAGACTTGCCTCGGACTTCCTGTCCGACTATATATTTCTAGCTGCTGGTAAAGTGGGTTCGAGTACAAATCTCATTGTTCAAAGAGTTGAATTCGTCCCTGACATGCAGAAACGAGACTATCTCGTTAATCTTCTATATTCTCAACCTAAGGTATATATATATAATAATTGCTGGTTTTCATCTTCTTGTTTTTGGTGTGAATTTGGTATCTTTTTCTAGGATGCTTTGATGCTTATCTTTGTGGAGACGAAGAAAGGGGCGGATGCACTAGAATATTTCTTGTCCAGGAGAGGATGCCCTTCAACTGCCATTCATGGTGACAAAGTGCAGTATGTGAGTGAGCATAAATATTCTCCCTCACTCTCTGTTCATCAAACATTTCACTCACTGTGGTTGGGTGATATGCAGGAGAGAGAGAGGGCTTTGAGATCATTCCGAAGCGGGCGCACCCCGATCCTCGTAGCGACGGACGTGGCTGCGCGCGGCTTGGACATTCCCAACGTCGCTCACGTCATAAACTTTGACTTGCCGAGATCCATTGACGACTACGTTCACCGGATAGGCCGGACGGGGCGTGCCGGGAAATCGGGCCTAGCAACCGCATTCTTCAGTGAGAAGAACTCACCGATTGCGAAGCCCCTGGTGGAGTTGATGCAGGAAGCTAAACAGCAGGTTCCGGCGTGGCTGGCCGAGTACGCCCAAAGGCCTTGTGATGGCGGCGGCCGATCATCTCGCCACAACTACAACTACCATATCCCCAGCAGCATTGAAGCTGAAGCTGTGGCGCCGCCGCTGTATGCTGAGGATGATTTCGCCGTTGGCAGCTCGACCGCCGGCTGGGAGTGATGGAGATGGGAGTGTTGCAAATGTTTTTGATGAAAACTAAAATTAGCATTTGAATGCTCGTGCATATGCATATGCATCTGGTGGTAGGGGCTGCTGATGGAAAGCCCCTTGTTTTGATCTGTTTTTTTTTTTTCTTGCAGCTGACGTTTACTTGTCTATGGATTTAGAAATGAATTATTAACTTAAATGTCGCTTACTTTTATATCTTCTGTGAATTACAAAATCATAATTATTTCTTACGTTACTTATAAATAATTTTTATTGTTGTACTCCCTTCGTCCCGGTCAAATTGTCCACATTTGACCGGGCACGATAACCAATGCATGTGGGTGGTAGTGGGAGTTAATGAGATGGATATTTTATTGATGGGTGTAGAGAATTTGCTATTTTAGGAAAATGGACTAATATTGTGGGACAGACGAAAAAGGAAATGTGGACAATTTACTTGGGACGGAGGGAGTATTTAAAATCTTTTATCAAAAGTAAATTTTATAATTGTATTGTAAAATTACAAAATCATAATTATATCAACAGTAAATTGTGGTAATTAAGATAAGAAATAAGATATGCATGAAAAAGATATCAGGTAAAATGAATCAAACTTGTCAATTTTGGAGCTTGATCCTATATTAATAGTAAAGTTTTCATGTTAAAATATTACAATCCTCTAGACGCTAAAAAAAATTACGGCCAATTAAAATGCACCACGTGAATCTAAATAATTAAATATCAATTTATTTAACTTTTTTGGAATTAATTAAATAAATTTTTAAATTAAATAAATAAAAATGTGATATTTACAATTTAATCCAATAAGGGGCAGATATGTAGCGAATATGAAAAGCATGTCATCACAATTCAATGGATAAATGAGATCGCGCCACCTACACCTTAAATCTCTCAATTTTGCCTATAAATACAATGCTTTATTGAAGTGGAAATCATAAGTGAATGGTGAATAAATTTGAAGAGCTCAAGATTGAAGGACGAATTTTCTCCAAAATTCAAAGCATTCATTTGAAGATTTAAAGTTGTTCTTCGTCATCTCCAACGCATTCCTCATAAAATTCAAGCAATTCCTACGTTTGATTCGGAATAAGGCTCGTAGCCCCGAAGAAACGTTATCAACCCTCCAAATTGTCGAAGAAGAAGATCAAAGATTGAATTCAAGAAGAACAAGAAGATCAAGCTTCAAGGCCATGGAGAACAAGGTCGAAGTTCTTCAAGAAATCGTCCAAAAATAACGTTTAAACAAAAAACAAGGTGAAAATTCTTTAGATTAACGTTATAAAACTTCAAGATCAAGTTTAAGAGGATCGACGGAGCCAAATTCTGTTGAAGACCTCAAAGAATACTCCAGAAGAGAAGAATCAAAAGAAGAATAGAGATAAAATACACAAACTTGTACTTATGATCCAAATTGAAATCGAATTGTATCTAAATTTCGTGTTTATTTATTTAAATACAATTTTCGTGATTACACACCATAATATACTTTCTGGTTCGATTTAATCGAGTTAACCAATGAATTTCAAATTAAATTGACATCCTTATTTATAAACTACTTCAATACATGATAACACTTTTTTTCATTAATAGAAAATTTATTGAATTTATCAAAATTTTGTGTTATTAAATAACATGACATGTGCATTTTTAAATGATGTTTTTCGGAAAAAATAATAAAAAAAATATGTCAAAATCCTTTAAAATTGTTTGTAAAAAAATAAAATAAGAAATACGAAAATTCTAAGATCTTAAACATCATTTGGAAACGCATATGGTATTTTATTTAATTATTTAAAGTTTCAATTCATCTATTTAGTTTTTTTATTATAAAAAAATTCTCGGTGCTATATTTGCATAGTTTAAAATAATTCGACTATTTAATTAAAAAAGTTAGATAATTTGCACTAAATTTGAAAGAAGATGTACTATATTTGTATATTTTAACCAACCAAAAAACCTTAAAAAAAATACAAGAAAAAAGAAAGAAAAAAAAGCAGCATAACACCAGCAAACTACATGAAAAGATAATTTTACAAAGCTAAATAGATCCAGAGATGGGAAAAGATCTAAGCATGCAAACACCACATAATGCATTCTTCAACATTTTTCCCATATTCATTAAACTATCACTCAAGACTTCTGAATCGCTTCCGCTTTCAGTTGCTTTACTTTCTCTCTGAATGAACCAATTATGGTGTGAATCTCCTCAAAGTGAGGTGCAGTTGCATCCTTTACATCCACAATCCACTTCAAGATTTTCTTGTGGGAACCCAGAAATCGTCCGCGTTCATTCTCATCTCTCATCTGGAGCAGTAGAGTTGAAGAAGAGACATGTCATTTAGAAAAACCAAAAACTTGAGAATATACTACTCCAACCGTAAATTCTTGAAAGATGCAACAGCTGAAGTAAAAATGACAGCTATATACTGATATTTCATTTGTTGATTCCAAATATATCGAAAGCAGGGCATAGCGTGATGCATTTACTCATACCTCAAGTTGTGTGATTTCACAAACTAAAGCTATATCAGCAATTGAGGGCTTTGCGTTTCCCAGAAGAAAAGGCCCATCTCCCTGAAGCCAAATCGACTCAATTGATGCAAGAGAGCATGCAAGAAGTTTTTCGCCGTTGGCTGCTGCCTTAGGGTCTCCAGGAAAACCCATTGCTGCTGCCATACTACTGGTATTTAAAAGATATCCAACTGAAAAGAATTAAGAAAAGATGGGTGAGTTATATTGAACTATACTGCACTGCATGCATATGAGACGCCTTCACTTGAATACTGACATGATTTCCATCATAAAAGAGTAAACTGCCCCACGAATCACTTTGAAAAAAGATATGAAACAATCACCTGAGCCACGACGCAAATTTGAGTGGTGCCAATCGAGCACTGAGTGGACCTTTGCTCTTTGGCGTATATCAGCTGGATACCTGCAGCACAGATAATAGATGCACATTATCTCACTCATCTGCTCACTACATACAATACTAGACAGGATAGATAACAGGTACAGTCCTATCAAAACAGAGAAGCAAGATTATGGAAGCACGAGGATACCTAATTACATGGAAACCCTATAAGAGACAATCAATTCTTGAGCCTGTGTGTTCATGGTCTAGAACTCTAGATGTTACAGTTTACACATGGCGGAGTTTGTAGTTATGGATTTTTGCTCCAATCTTGAAACTGATGTCAAAATAGGCATATATTTATCTGGTGATTTGCATATAATCAAATTATCACCTTGCACATACGTAGTAAAAGAAAGAAGTAGAGCTTCCACCTATCCCTTCTTGTATAAAAAGCGATTATTCCATTAACAAGTAATTCTAGCAAGAATTAAATGATTGTGCGAGATACATTCAGAGAAAGACAAATAGTACGAGCAACGAATCTGAGCATACCAGTGATCAGCAACTCCAGGAAATGCAGAAGCCAGATAAATAAGTATCGCGTGACTGCAATGCAGAAGAAAATGATTGAACAGTCATCAAGAAAACTAGATATGGCACTTAGCATAATTAAAAAAAAAAAAAGAATATGCTTCATCCATAAAGAGACTTACTTATAACTATAAAAAGTATGCTTCACAAAAAATAAGATTACTATCTTATTGAGACATAAACAAAATCCATAGTTCCAAATTTTTGTTTTCCCCTTTGAGGAGCAGCTACAATCATGAAGCACTATTCAGCCGAGTGCATTTGGACTGGAACAAAAGTGAATCATTAGACCTCAGGGGGAAGAAAACCATAAAGGCTACTCAAAATCAGGTCTAAAGGTGAAATGAGGAATCTTAAGCGCATATCAAGCTCCAAGTTATATCTGGCCAAGTAAGTGGAACCGTTCAATATTAAAATCGCATGACTAGCAACAATATGCAATTTGGATAAGCATCCCTAGTCCTCATATATACTCCAAGAGTCAAACAAGTCTCAGGCTTATCCTATATCTAGCTGCAGGAGCCCTGTTTGACTTATACAGAACTGCACATTCTGATTGATTTGTCAATGTTTATTATCGAAGCCTGCAAACAGCAATCAAGATAGGTGGTTCTGTTGAAGTCATCTACCCAATATAAGATTAGAGAATGTAAACAAACAATAGGCTGATTTGTTGATGTCCCTAATCTGATGTATACACTAATTGAAACCAGTAAAGCAAGCAACATAAGATGGTGTTTTGTATGATATCTTAACTAATAATAATAGTAATTAAGAGGACTACCAATCAATCTTAGTCAACCAACAAAGGATAAACAATTCATTTTTTTTAAATAATAAACAAATCAATATCTAAAAAACTGAAGCACACCCCTCACCAATCGGTGACTAAAAAACTGAAGCACATCCAAAATGATACCTCTCAAAAAGTTTGAAATCGCCATGCACGATAGCTGGAACTTGTTTCATATGATTCACTTCTGTAATAAAATAAAAACAAAAAACCCATTAGACAACACACCAAAAAAAAAAAAAAAAAATTCATACAACTGCTTCACAAATACAATGCAACCTGCATATTCGGGGGTGCGGTGTTTTCCCTTGCTAATCTCTATCTTAACCTCCTGAAACTCTATCCCATTTGCCCTAGCATAAAAAAAAAATAAAAAATCGCACATATATTACAGAGAAGAAATGTAAGGCTTGATGGTTGAGCAACAAGCAAGTAAGAGTGATAGCAAAAGATAAAATCTGACTTGCAGAAGATGAGAACTGCGCGTGATGGCTGGGACAACCGATCGCAGTAGACCTTCAGCTCCATTTTTCACTTCAATCTTCTACAACTGCCGGCGTGCCGCTTCTATCTATTTTTTTTTCTTCAAAAGGATTAATCAAATACTCCGTCCCACTTAATTATTCCAGTGACTTTGGGTACAATAACCAAAGAGTGTGAGTGTAAAATTAATTGAATAGAATTAATATTTTATTGTTGAGTGTAAAAAAAATTACATTTTTAAGTAATGTACAATTGAGGTGGGATTAACAAAAAAAAAAAAAGGGACAATTGAGGTGAGATGGAGGAAATATATTTCTACTGGCCCCCTACGTGTATGCAAATTAATATTGAGTGTTACTGTTGACTCTTATTTGAGAAGACGTTTTCTCACTTTTTAAGTAGTTGAATATTGATTTTAAAAAATTAATAAATAAGAATAGTTCAATGTTTGACATTTTTATTTTTATATTATAATTGGAGAAACTATAAAAAATACTCTAAAATATTGTTTAATTATAAAAAATATTCTAATGTTTATTCTTCCTTGAATTATATTATTTTATTTTATCAATTAAAAATACCATCAATTATAAAAAATATCCTAATATTTCTCTTATCACTGAATTATACCATAATGTTTGATTTTATTAATTCAAAATTCCCTCAATCGTCAATGATTTTGATGAATCATACATAAAATAATGCTTGACATTTCATTTTTTTGGTATATATGTGACATAGATTGCATTAAAATTAAAGTATGATTCATCTGAATTTTGACATTGTTAGTAATGTAGGATATTTTTAATTGACAGAATCAAACATTAGGGTTTCTTATAGGGTATTTTTCATAGTGGAGGGTATTTTTCGTGGATAAAATGAAACATTAGGGTATAATTCAATGAGAAGCAAATATTAGAGTATTTTTCATAGTTGACCAATACTTTAAGGTATTTTTCATAGTTTTCCCTATTATATTTATATCTAACTCATAATATAGAACTTCGTGTATTTTAAGACCGTGGTAGCAAAAAGGGACAAAACAAAACCAAAAAATCATTGTAGGTCCAGGCAAAAATGACTAAGTGCTTTGTCAAATTGATTATAATTCAAGTTTGTAGGTCCGGTTTTTCAGAGTTATTGTAGATTGCACATCAGAAATAATTGTTTTAATAAGCTTGCACTTATTTAAATTGATGATGATGAGTTAGTTTGGTATGTTAAATCTTATTTCTCGTAATTTAGTCCAAGTATATTGTATGTCAGTTTTCAATATATACTTCAAAACTTGAGTATTGAATATTAAGATGAGTAAGCTGATAAAATTGAAAGCAAAAATAAATAAGACAATGATTATAGTGGTTTTGACTCTAAAGGTCCTACGTCCACTCTTCAGACTTGTAGTCTGGAATAGGGGTGTAAATGAACCAAACTATTCGTAATCTACTCGGATCTCGACTCGAAAAAGCTCTTTCGAGTTCGTTTAGTAAAGCTCGTTTATTAAACGAACCAAACTTGAGCATCATGGTATTCGACTCGTGAGCAGGCTCGTTAGCTAAAATTAGTAAGAAATATAAAATATTTACTTTTATAATAATAATATTTTCATGATTTAAGAGTAATAATAATGATAAATCATTCTAATAATGATTTTTTTTTAGAATTTTAGCATAAATATGATATTATTTTTGGAATAAATAATTTTTTTTTCAAAATAATAATGAAAATCTTAAATATATTCTAAATTTAGAAAGTTTGTTTAGGTTCGATAAAAGCTCGACAAAGTTCGTGAACATCAAAATATTCGATAAAAAAGCTCGGAGCTCGACTCAAAACTAAACGAGTCAAACTTGAGCACGACACTACTCGATTACTTGGTTCGATTACACCCTAGTCTGGAAATCCACTAAGACCAGGATTACACAGGTGCTCCTACGATCTGTCGCTTGTCAGTGAATACCTTGGTCACCGATCCACGAGCTCACTCGCTTGATCCTTGCTCGTCCTTCTCTTCGCAGCTCCTCGGAGTGCGGGCACACCATGCAACCTTCTCGTCGCCGAAATGGGGTGTTTAAAGTTTCCCCTAAACTATCAGCTCGACGACAAATCGCTCGTAAGAATCAATTTGTTATTGGCACGAAGTGGGTTTTCAAGAAAAAGAGAGATAAAACTGAAAAATATAGTGAGGAACAAAGCTAGGCTCGTAGCAAAGGGTTATGCTCAATGTAAAGGAATAGATTTCGATGAAACTTTTGCTTCAGTAGCCAAACTCGAAGTCATAAGATTATTTCTAGCTTATGTCGCGCACTACAATTTCACAGTATTTCAGATGGATGTGAAGAGTGCATTTTTGAATGGCGAGCTTAATGAAGAAGTGCATGTTGAACAGCCCCCAGGCTTCAAAGAAGGAAACTAAGTTTATAAATTGAGAAAGACTTTTTATGGGTTGAAGCAAGCACCCCGAACTTGGTATGAGATTTGTCTCAATTTCTTCTGAAGAATGGTTTTCAGAAAGGGAAGATCGACAGGACCTTGTTCAGGATCAAAGATGGAGCTGACATCTTGTTGGTTCAAATTTATGTCGATGATATTATCTTTGGATATAAGAACTTGAAGCTATGCGAGAAGTTTGTCCAACTTATGCAAAGAAACTTCCAGATGAGTATGATGGGTAAGCTTACTTATTTCCTCGGTCTTCAAGTGATTCAGTCTGAAGCTGGAATCTTCATCAACCAGAAGAAGTATACCAAGGACTTGATCAACAAATTTTGTCCGAAGAAGACTAAGCCCTTGAGGATTCCAATGAGCCCCGGTGCTTAGATCAACCTTGATGAAGAAGGAGAAACAGTCAATCCAACTAGTTACAGAGGCATTATTGGATCTTTATTATATCTGACCGCAAGTAGGCCGGATATCTCCTACTCAGTTGGAGTATGTGCGAGGTTTCAAGCTAATCCTATGAAGTCGCACGTGGATGCTGCAAAGAAGATCGTGAAATACCTCAAAGGAACTGAGTCCTTAGGTATTTAGTATCCCAAAACTGATGAGCTTACTCTCATTGCTTACTCAAATTCGAATTTTGGAGGATGCTGTATTGATAGAAAGAGCACAAGTGGAACGTGTCAGTTCCTGGGTCACAAGGTTATTAGTTGGTTTAGCAAAAAGTAGCATTCTTTAGCTACATCGACCACCGAAGCTGAGTATGTAGCCGCTGCTAGTTGTTGTGCTCAAGTTTTATGGATCAAGCAACAACTGCTTGATTATGAGGTCGAAATTGGGTGCGTGTCTATCTATTGTGATAATAGCAGTGCTATGTGCATCACGAAGAACCCAGTTCATCATTCCAGGACCAAGAATATTGACATTAGACATCATTTTATTAGAGATCATGTCGAGAATAAGGATGTGTCTGTCAAGTATATCCACACTGAAGATCAATTGGCGGACATCTTCACCAAACCTCTCCCTAAGACTTGTTTCAAAGAGCTTTGCATCAAGCTTGGTCTATTAGAGTTTGATGAAATCTTAATCGAAGAGGAGTAGTTGCGAAATAAAACTGAGTCCAAGCTCTCAATTTTTTTGGTTTTCTTATTTCTTAAAATCCTAAGTAAATTGGAGATGATGATGACTAAAACAGAGTCCCAACTCTCAGTTTTACATGTTTAGAAGTCACATTATTCGATCTATCTCAAGTGGTGTCACCAAACGATTCCAAGATATATTAAGATCGAAGAAATTCATGTTGAAGACGACGGAAGCGGATTAAAATTGAGTTTCAACTCTCAGTTTTCAGTTTTGGTCTATTTCTCAGTATGACACTCCTATACTTAGCCAATTTTGAAGAAATTATATGTTGACGGAGAAACTGACTTTTGAGACTAAGTTTTAGTATGAAGGATCTATACTCGGTATGAAGGATCTACACTTAGCCATTTCTTTTTCAAAATTTTGGTAAGACCGAATTGACTCTTGAAGACTAAGTTTTGGTTGGTTTTCGATACTTAGAATATTTTGAAGGACGATTTTGGAATTAAACTGAGTTCAAACTCTCAGTTTAGAAACTTACTCCTACTCAATATGAGTATAAGAGACAGAATTTTCAAATTTCAAATTGGTTGCTTATCCCATACGATGCATTAAATGCGCAACAGACAATGATCAATCCGAGCATGCCACGTGGAGACCCCGCTCTCCCACGTCAGATCAGTCAACCCAGGCCAACCGTTGCTTCTCCATGTCCATCGATCTCATGGTTGTTGACTTATCTAGAACTGTTCGATCAAAGTTTTCGATCCCTATTAATAGCGAAACCAACACCGACGGTTACACTTTTGATCACTTGCCATTTTTGTTCATCCATTACTTTACCTTCACCAATCCAAAAATTCTTGAGCATTCAAGACTGTCCGATATTTATTCTCATTTATTGTTCATCATTAACCATTAATCATGTCGAAGAAACCAACTCAAACCCCTTAGAAGAAGCCAGTTGCAGAGATCTCGACATCTGATCGAGAGGCGGAGAAGGTCGTTTATATAGATCGTCCTTATGTTCAAGTTTTGAAACTTTTTAAGGACGATCCAAAGAAGCTCTCTCCAGAGCAGAGAAGAGCTGCGCAGGTCATCAAGGAGAAAATTTTAAACGTTGATGATGTGGAGAAGGCATATCCCGATGGCAGACTGCCGCAGAAACTGAATGGCGAGAAGATTGTATACTTTCAGCGCACTTTGTTGATCGACACTAAAGACGGAAGACGACTTTTCGCCCAATTTGGAGATTTTCCTTCCCAAGCCTACTACCTTTTGAAGATTCAATTTCCTCCTCTATAAATATGACTCATGGAGCTCGAAATTTAGTGTTCAATTTTATAATTAATTTTCTGAGTTTTAATTATTTAGTTTCCTTCAAATTTCGAGTTTTCTTTACTTTACATGTTGCTTTGGGATCCGAAGACATTGAAGATTTTAAGATTCCTGTTCCTTTATGATTCAAGTAAGGCTTATTATATATATTGATTGTTTTTAATATGCTAGGCTAAAAACCTTAACAGGTTCTAGGATTTTTCTCCATCATTTTTAGCATGTTATAACTCAATTAAATCCAACCCTAATTTGTTGGTTCAAATTCTATGGTTTTGATCTTAAAATCTATTTTCAATTGCAGATCGAGAGATGAAAATTGGATTATGTTTATAGTTGTTAATTTGAGACCTAGAGGAGATAATTAACAATAGGAAAATAGAGTTTGATACAATTTTTTTCTGTCTCAAAAGGAAGATTCGATTGTAGGGTTTAATCTGTATCTATATTGAGATTGGGTAGTGTTGTGTTCTTGAGACCGAGAGGAGATAGTCAGATATTAGTAATCTAGGTTTAAATTCCCAACCAAGGAATTAATTTCAATTTATCAGGTTTCCACCATAATAATAATTTGAGGTTTGGATCGATTGTTTTATGCCTGTTAAATGGATTGGTTGAATTCCCTAGGATCTGTGCTTTTAATTACTCCCTCCATCCCGGGTCTCTTAAAACATTTGACCGGGCGCGGAGATCAAGAAAAAGTGATTAGGAGAGATAGTGAAGTAGGATTAGTAGGTTAATGATTAGGAGAGATAGTGGGGTATGAGAGATAGTGGGGTAGGAGTAGAGTAGGTTTAGTGGGTGATTAACTAATAAAAACTTTCCAAAAAAGAAAACGTTGCAAGTGTTCTGGGACGGACCAAAAAGGAAAATGCTGCGAGTGTCTTGGGACGGAGGGAGTATTTGATTTTCTTACTGAAGTTATTTTCTAAAGGGTGATTCTAAATGCATCCACAATTTTGCTAAACGCAGTCCCCTAAAATAATAAATTTTTTAATTATTATATAAAATTACAAATTTATCCTTGTAGCCCCAAATTAAAATTGTAATTAAAATAATAAAATGGATTGAGGCTCATCTCAAATGCATTCGTGCAGAAGGCTATAAAGTCTGATTTCTGATAACTAGGAAGGGAAAAAACTAGACAAGTTGAATTTCGAATTGTGGTCCTTATCTATTGGGTTTTCATCTTACATTCTAACATCTCATCTTAATAGTAGCATTCTACATCATTTTCTGAACACAACTTGTATAACAAACTATGTACGTGAATTTTGTTCATTAGCTTTTCTGTCGATGTTTAATACCTTTAAAAGTATTGAATTTTATCAGATTACTTATAAAGGGAAATGATGC
This sequence comes from Plectranthus barbatus, assembly GCA_026898455.1. NCBI lineage: Eukaryota > Viridiplantae > Streptophyta > Magnoliopsida > Lamiales > Lamiaceae > Plectranthus > Plectranthus barbatus. Next base: position 71,308 of record JAPKLW010002291.1, on the reverse strand, counting down.
TATGCATGTTGCATCAACGATTATCCTCTATTTATCAGACAACCCCTTCTAAGGAAACCGCATACCAGTCAAATTTTGAGGTGAATATATTCATATTGTTGTAATAACTTGATGATAATCTTAATAGCTTTTGATCTGCATAATGTGTGTATCCTCATCTAATCCAAATGTTCATTTTTTTCTCCTAGAAAATGGAATGACTAAGATTGTCTTGGCTGGAGAAGATGCTCAAGAAACAACAGATGGCTCATTTGTTGAAAATTTTGAGAAAGCTGCCGCATCTGGGAGTCATACTACATACCACCCTGAGTTTGTCAATCTGCATAATCTGACTCCTCCTACCCCTGCTTTCCAGTTCTCTGAGTAATGCCTAATTATATACGAATATATAATGAATTTTAATAGCTTTTTATAGATGTTTTAACCCCTTTTCCTTGTTTATGCTTCTCTAATGACAACCATGCAAAGGGGGCTTCAAAAGTGGGGTTCCCTTCTGGAAAGTATATCCTGTCACCTGAATCCTGTATCACTCGTGTACCATATGTGATGCCCTTAGGGACTCATAGAAATTCAGATAATGCCACAATCCCTGAAAGTGCCAACAATACTGTCGATCTGGTTTGCTTTGATGTGTTTCCATTGGTGCTCCACTATTTGATATACCAGGTTTATGATATAACTGAACTTTTGGAATTCATTACTTTTTATGCTTATATGAACAAGGAATGGCTTAGTTATCAGAATGGCTACTGTAGAATCGTATATCTAGAAGAAAGCTCGACCGTAAGATAGATGAGATTGTATATCTGCTTTAGGGTTTTAATTTTATATTATGTAGATTGAGATGGGAGATGGGGGCTACATATTTTAAATTTATTTTACTATTTTAATTACAATTTTAATTTGGGGGCTACAAGGATAAATTTGTAATTTTATATAATAATTTAAAATTTTATTTTTTAGGGGGCAGCATTTAGCAAATTTGTGACTGCATTTAGAATCACCCTTTTCTAAATTTAAAACAAAAACCCTCTTTTGATTTTGATTCACTCAAACAAAGAATTGATAAACTACATCCAGTACATAAAATATTTTCGTTGCACTGTCCCTGTGGGTTCGACAACCTTAGGGTTCTTATAAATTTATTTGCATCACTACACTATAATTAATCTGTAATTTATACAGTGATCAGGCGACCACCCTGATAAAACTGGCGGATCAAGAGAAAGAGAAGGAGGGCGAGGGGAATGCGCAAGGGGAGATCCCCTCCCAAGCTGAGACTGAGTCTGCTCAGCTTCAGCTTGAGACTTCTCAATCTGAGACTTCTCGAGGTAATCAGGGAGGTGGTTCTGCCATGGAGATCTCATCTAACGACTCACTGATCTTTTCTAATGAAGACGAAGACCAGAGAAGTGCCCGGATGTTTGAAGAGTTTGACTATGAGAGGGATATGCGTGGTGTGTGGAGGCCTCATCCTTGGGATGAAAGGGAGAATGATCATGCTTGCAAGCCCGACCAATTTCCTGAGTACAAAATTCCATTGAGTGGGCTACCACATCCAGAGTATTTTGCTGAGCGATTAAGAAAATGGTGCCCACCAATCCGACGAACTGAAGTAGGGGATGCCAAGATGATCCCCTGGGTTGCTGAAATCTCACAAAGGATAGAGCGCAAAGTCACTGAAGAAATTAATTTGCTCTATCCTGACCTACTGACGGAAGATACCGAGGCATGTAGAGTGCTGAGGCAGGAGTTCCAGAGATGGAGGAGGTTCGATCTAGCCATGCATGAGCTTAACACTGAGGATATGCCTATAATGCAGGATAGATAGAGCCTGACTTACTGGAGGTCTGAGGAAGTATGGGCGAAGGAGTGGAGTGCCCTGGCAGATGAATGAGGGGGAAGTTCGGATGAGGTTGCTAGCTGTCCGATCCTACCGAGCTTAAACCTTCGATGCGCACAACATTTATCTGGATGCTCACAGGCTGCCCCCCTCTCACTACTTATTTGTACCTGAAGCACCCATCTTTGCTCCCCAAATCACTCATGTACATAATACTCAAGCCGACTCTTCTATCATGCTTACTGAGTCAGAACCAGAGTCAGCTCTAGCTCCCACTCCAGAAGAATATCAGAAAATAATAGTTGCTAAGAAAGAGAAGATGTTGAAACTTAAAGAGCAACTACGGAGTGTGGAAGCTGAACTCCAAAGAACAACAGAAGAGCTGGCTACAGCTGAGGAAGAGAAAGCTAACTTGGATCACGCCATGACTCTCTCTTTTGAACTGACCAACCAAACTACTGCGGAGATTGTCCCTGAAATTCTAAATCAGGTCACTGGCCCAGATTTACAAAATCTATCAAGGTCGGCTAAACTGATAAGGGCTAAGAGGATCTAAAGGATGATCGAGGCTCGTGAAGCTAAGAAGAGGAGAATGTTGCAAGAGGTCGAGGAGGTTGAGCGACGAATGAGGGAAGAGTATGATAAGTCGGAGGCTGAAAGGAGGATAATGTGGGGTCTGGTGCCGGTTACTCACGTCTTTCGCATCCTTGAGTTGCTCAGCACCTCCACTATTGTAGTGCTCGTTATCACCTCAGTTGAAACTGAGACTCAGATTCAAACTACTGCTGAGCCGACTCGTGTTGCTTCAATGATAGATATGCAAGTATTCTTCTAGAATCAACTTGATGAGCTCAAAGCCCGGTTTGACCAAAAAGAGACTGAAACTTCTGAATCCATATAGTCTATCAAGTCCACCATCTCGACCTTGGTTGACATTGTCAAAAAGGGGGGAGAAGAAAGGCAAAAAGAAAAGGAAGAGCGAAGACCGAGGTAAGAGGAAGCAAGGAGGAGAGAAGATGTAGAAGAGAAAAGGAGGCAGGATCAGTTTAACATGCTTGCAGAGCTTGTCTCAAAACTTTTTGTAGCTAAACCATGTTCATCTGATCCTCCTCCTCCATAGTTCTCTTGGTGTACTGAGTTTCTGTACTTAGTATTTTTGTAAGTTTAGTTTCCTATCTTTCATTGTACTTTTATTTTCTCACTCATTAATGAAAGTTTGGAAACTGACTTCTAGACAATCACTCATTGTCTATCTCTCTCTCCCTTCCTTCTAAGTATTTATAACCTGGCTGAACTCACTTTTCCAAGTGTGAGCAGCAAACTTACTTGTCTCTCTATAATGATTAATCGAGAAATATCTCTCCAATTTAGGGGGAAGATCAAATAGAGTAGGTCAGAATAAGAACTCGTGTACTGAGTAGTGTCTTTGTAAACTCAGTACACCGTGCTAACTTTTCTTTTCTAACTTAAGTAAGTAATTTTTGACAATATCAAAAAGGGGGAAATTGTTAGGAACTGAGTTTCAGTTCACCTCTTAATTTGATGTTTTGATATGTCAAAACTTACTTTGGTACTAAGTTTCTAGAGTTTTTCAAATATAATATTTGTATAGGATTATTAGAGTTGTAATAAAAACTTAGATGTTGAAGACCAAGCGAAGATCATAAAGTAAGTTTCTAAGGATGACAAAGCTTGAGATATCCAGAGTCAAGTTTCCATGCTTAAGAGAAGATTCCAAAGAAACTTGAAGATCTAAAAACCATGTGTTCGTGCTTAAGACTTAGTAAGACTAGAAACTTAGTTTTGGAAACTGAAACTGAGTTTCACTAAGTATTGCGTATGCCTATACTGACTTTGGAATGTCAGTATGAAGAAGGACTATACTGACTTTGGAATGTCACTATAGAGGTTCAATATTTAAAAAGTACGTGAAACACAAGTGTTCGAAGTCAGACTTAAATACACTTCAATGCTAAGTCAAAAAGTTAGTACAAGGATGTCTAATACTTGGATTCCTCGAATTGAAACTTAGTCTGACAAGAGCAGGTGGAAAGTACACTGCCAAAAGTATAAAGCAGGCGGCAGAGTAGACAAAAGTATGGGCTATGATTGGACGACATTCTCCATGTGTCTAATGACTTGATTTATGTGTCTAATGGGTGGATATTCATATTGTCCCCCTGGAGACTATATATAGACCAACACTTCGAACGAAGGATACACCTAAATCACGTGAAAAGTTATGCCGACACTCTGCTCAACTTTCTACTCACATTCTCTCTGAATTTTCGTGAGTTTTATCACGAGACTTGAGTTTCCAACTCAAGTTATTCATTCTGTGCTAGTGGTTCAAAGCACGAGGCTAAAGCTTAAAGCCGAAAGTATTCCTTTGGTGAATATAACTTTTCTAAGTTATATTCATAGCAGTCAATATCCTACTCTGGGATATTGATTATCATGGGCATTTGCCAACCATACTGAGTTTTGGGCAGAACTAGAAAACATCCATCGTCCAGGAAGAAGGCTGTGAGGTGCGTTCTCACTTCGACCTGAAGAAGGATCAACATACAAGGAGTTTCTGAGCGAGTGCCGTCAGCAGACCGAAGGACGGAGGTTTCCGACGGGCTAACCAAAGATCGTGAGAAGGCTTGTATTACTGATACTTAGTGCATTCCCGATTAAGTTCGGAAGAGTGGACGAAGGATTTTAAGTCCGAACCACTATAAATATCCTGAGTCATTTACTTGCTTTGTTTAAGTTTCTGCATTCTTAAGTTTCCAAACTTACTTTTAAACCCTTAATATTTGGCTAAGTATTGAAGCGTATATATCTAAAACTTACTTAATCATTTCTGAGCTTAAAACTTACTTTTTGATAACGTGAAACTGAGTTCCAGTCAGTTTTAGAGAATAATTAAGTGCATAACATACTTACTTCCACTGGACAATATATTACTCTGATCTCGGGACCAACAGAAAAGCTTATGCTAAAATTTGCAATTAACCCATAATAATTCATCCAAACCCTACTTATGTTAAAGAACATAAATTAGAATGCAAGAGTGACAAGTCTACATGCGAAATAGGAGGACTAAACAGCAGACAACATAAAATTAAGTTGATATTACAAAGCCAGAAAGGTCCAGTGATGGGAAAAGATCTAGCATGCAACACCACATAATGCATGCATGCTTCAACAATTTCCCCATATTTATTTATGCCTAGCAACTTTTGAAGAAGAAGAAGAAGATACTAGTCGGACTTGCGAACTTGCATTAGGTTGTCTCTGATAGAAATAGGTTGGGTGTGAATTTCCTCAAAGTGAGGTGCAGTTGCACTCTTCACATCCTCCATCCACTTCAAGATTTTCTTGTGGGGACCCAAAATACGTTCACGATCCTCTTCATCAACCAGCTGAGAGTTGAAGAAGTAATTAAGACATATGCTGCAGCTGGGGATTATTGTATTTTGATATTTAAACATACCTCAAGTTGTGTGACTTCACAGGCTAGAGCTAGATCAGCAATGGAGGGCTTGGAGTTTCCTAGAAGAAAAGGTCCATCTCCCTGAAGCCAATTGGATTCGATGGCTGCAAGAGAGGTTTCGAGAAGATTTTCGCCGTCGGCTGCTGCCTTGGGGTCTCCGGGAAGGCCAAGTGCTTGTAAAATGATGGTGTTGAGAAGAAATGCAACTGAAAAAAGAATTTAAAAACAAGGGTGCATGAGTTATATACTAGTTCATGCATATGATATATATGAGTTAAATATATTTCCCACGTTGGATGGTAATAACATAACATAACATAAGACTAATGTAGATAGATAGGAAATTAAGAATCACCAGAACCACGGCGCAAATTGGAGTGGTGCCAATCCAGCAATGACTGGACCTTTGCTCCTTTTCGTGCATCAGCTGGATACCTAAACCACACCACACCACACCACACCACATATATATATAGCATGGTAGAAAACACCATAGCAGATACAATCGCGTATCGAAAGAGAGAAGCAAAACTAGCTATTATTGAAGCAGGTACGAGGATAACTAATTACATCAAAACCGATAAAATAAACTGATCACGAGCCTCGGGTGGTTATGAATTTTTGCTCAAATATTTATCTGGTAAATTGGAATATCCCACTAGTATAAAAAGGGATTATTACAGTAGTAAGTAATTCTAACAAGGATTAATTAGATGATTGTGAGAGAGAGAGACAAGAAGTAGAGCATACCAGTGATCAGCAACTCCAAATACAGAAGCCAGATAAATAAGTATAGCATGACTGCAATGCACGAGAAAATAATTATATATGAAACTTTGCATAATTAAAACAAAAGAATATGCTTCATCCATGAACAAACTCACTTTTCAACCATATAAAGTATGCTTTTTAAAAAAAAAAAACAAAAACAAAAACACAAAATTAGTATCGTATTCAGACATAAAAATGCACTTGAAATCGAACAAAGTGAATCATTAGACTAGCTAAATAACTTTCAATATTATTTTAAATACTGCACTAATGCAAATCAACACCTCGTGAATATCTTAGTTAGAAAATTACGATGTTAACTAACTATTAAACAAATTATAATTAACATAATCTTTAATATTAAATAACAACTAATGGTGTGCTACTTAATATAGATCAAGATGTATTAATAATATTAAATAATAATTATGTTATTGATAATTAACAAACAAAAATTTATTCAATAAAAATTCCTAAGATGCTGATTAAATCAATACATACTTGGTTAAAGTAAATTAAAATAGGTTAGAATGTGACGCAAAATAAAGCTTAAAACATAATGTTAAATAACCTTTAACTTAATATCAAATACCGCATTGGTATTTGTTAAATAAATATATTGAAGTTTGTGAAATATTTTCTAGCGGAAATATGCAATTTGTATTTCATAATAAAGATCTAAAAAATAATTAAAAATTTATATATGATGTGGAAAAAAACATTGTATTGAGTTCTTAGTTTATTAACATGAATTATTTTTTATTTAACCGATGCTCTCTATATTGATTATATGTTAAAAGCTCCCAAATAAAAAAAATACGATTGATAAATTATTTGTCCTTGACAAAAAAGATATGATTTTTTTTAATGCATTTGTCATTTTTTAGCTTTTTTTTTTCAAATTGATGCAATTTTTTATATAAAAAAGTACAATAACATTTTATACGTAGAATTAATGCATTTATCCATGATAAAAGCTATCATAAAGATATATGTTAATTGGAACCAGTAAACCAAGCAATAATAACAACAGTAATTAGATTATCTCCAACCGAGAAATATTAAACTTAAACAAAATATACAATAAATGTTTAGCATTGTAGGACAGTATAACGCAGATAAGCGTTTGGGAGAGAAGAGAGAAACCAAAATTGCAGTATAAACAATTCATTGACATAAAAAACAAATCAAAATGAGCTGTAGATCTGAAACATTTTTCCCCAATCACTAACTAAAGAAATTATACCTCTCAGAAAGCATGAAATCGCCATGCACGATTGCTGGAACTTGTTTCAAAGGATTCACTTCTGTAAAAAAAAAATAAAAACACATTAAATCAACAACTCAGAGACACCAAAAAAAAAAATTGATTAAAAGAGTTGTACAAACACATTAATGCAACCTGCATATTCGGGGGAGGAGTGTTTTCCCTTGGCAAGCTCAATCTTAACCTCCTCAAACTCTATCCCATTTGCCCTGCCATTATACCAAAAAAAAATAAAATAAAAAAATCACACATATATTACAGAGAAGAATGTAAATGGCGATAATTAAAGAGACAATGCTGGATGATTGAGGTAGCAAGAAGAAAGAGAAAATCCGACTTGCAGAAGATGAGAACTGCGCGTGATGGCTGGGACAACCGATCGCTATAGACCTTTAGCCCCATTTTTCTTCCACTTTTTTTCTTGAATCTTCTACAATTGCCGCCTCTATCTAATTTTTTTTTATTCAAAGGATAAATCAGAAGATATTTCAACAATGAGAGAGCCCCCCTACATGTATGTATATAAATTAAAGCTGAGTGTTGACTCTTATTTGAGAAGTCGTTTTCTCCCTTTTTGAGTAGTTGAATATCGATCTCAAATCTACATGCAATTCAATTCTAGGAATATACTCCCTCCGTACCGGCTTAATTATTTCTATTTGTCCGGACACAATAACCAAGGAATATATAGTGTAAAATAAGTTGAATGTAATTAATATTTTATTATTAAGTGTGAAAAATTTATCTTTTTAGTAATGGGACAATTGAAAACAACACCTCATTGTCCAACGTTGAATTGATTGCGATAGCTAAACTTACACAATCAGTGTAATCAACAAAATTGTTTGGATTGTTGGGTGTGTGATATGTTCCTGTGTGTTGCTCTATATATGTGTGTGAATGTGCTATATGCTTATCTGATTGATGATTTGAAAGTCATTTACCTGAAGAAATTTTTTTTAATTGAGCGATATACTTGTTATTTTGAGGGGGAACATTTTGAATGCATACTGAGTCTAAGGGAGTTGATATGCTTGATAGGGTTTTCCGCAAACGTAAAAGTGTTTATTGATGAATATAAATAGAGAGCAAAAAGATATTAAAAGCAATACAAGATATGCAAAAATACTAAACCTTAGATACAAAACCCTAGATAATAGGAAACTCTAGATATGAATATATCTTCATATATTCATATTCTATCATCCCCCCTTCATGCGAAGGCGTCCGAAGTGTATCGAGCCTGAGCTTGCGTCTGAAGAACTCGAACAGAGGGCGGTGAGCGCCATCTGAGCGGCCAAGAATGAGGCGAATGAGCGTCTTCGATTTGTTCGCGAAGGCGGCGTCGAGGGCCGTCCAAACCGCGCCAGAGGTGGAGTAGCCAAGAGCTTCGGCCATGGCTTCTTCGGAGAGGGTGGACAGCAGCACACATAGGAGGCGCTGATCCTGCAGCATCCAGGTAGTGAACGCCGGATTTGTTGACGCGGGGCCGTTCGGGGAAGCGATCGCCGCGGGCGGAAGAGGCAGGGAGCCATCGATATACTTGAGCAAATCCATATGAATGAGAGTGGAGAGGGGAAGAGCGTTGGAGGCCATTGATAGGCGTGCGCAACGTGAAAGAGAGGGAGAAGGATCGATTTCTGGCTGATACCATGATAGAGTTTTCCGCAAACGTAAAAGTGTTTATTGATGAATATAAATAGAGAGCAAAAAGATATGAAAAGCAATATAAGATATGCAAAAATACTAAACCCTAGATATAAAACCCTAGATAATAGGAAACCCTAGATATGCATCAAAGCTCAAGTTAATCTACTTTATAGCAACTTAGTATCGAGTCGAATTGTGATTGCTATATTATGTATGCACCCTTAGTTTTATCAGAAATAATATGATAACTCAATATATAACACTAAAATTATAATTAAAAAAAAGTATATATTAAATTGCAACATTTATTACTTATCTACGGAGAGCTTCCCAAAATTTGGTAAATTTCCACACAACTATGGTATAAGCTCTGTCATTGACACTGACAATGGCAAATAAAGTACTTCTTTAGAGTAGAAAGAATCTTTAAGCATAGGTGAAGAGTAGAGAATATAGGAAGGCGTAGCCATGTAAATAACAAGATAAAGAATTGTGGAAAGGGTAGTGTCAAAACTTACCTTTTATTTTTACAATTTGTAAACTATACATAATTTTTCTATGATCATTTTCGTTTAATAAGAGAATATGTTGGTTTATGATTAATAAATATAAAAAATTAGATAAATTGAACAGAATATGAATTTATATTTAATACTCCCTCCGTCCCGTTACAATTGTCGCCTTTCTTTTCGGCACGGAAATTAAGAGTTGTGAGTGTAGAATGAGTTAGTGAGATTAATATTTTATTGTTGAGTGTGAAAAAGTTGTCATTTTTTGAAATGTGACAATTTGTTTGGGACGCCCAATTTGGTAAGTGTGACAATTCAAGTGGAACGGAAGGAGTAATACTTAAAATTTTAGATGTATACAATTTTATGGTGCAATGCACGAGTGAAAATATATATATATATATATATATAGGGTAGTGATTAGGTGATAATATGATTTCCCATGCTAAATGAGAAAAAATCTGAGCCATTAAATATTTCAATCTACGGCTCAGGTTAAATAAATTCCGTCCAATTTTCGGTGCATTTTTTGCACATACGCAATGCATAAAAGGGCAAAAATATAAAAAATGTATATTCAATAATTTCATTTCGTGCAGTTCATAAAACATAATATGCATACGTTCAATGTAAAAAATGCAACATTTTAGTTATAAAACTGCAGCATATAATCAATGCCAAAAATGCACTTAATATGAATACAAAAATGCATATGCTTTAGAATAAAAATGCATCTTATTCAAGTTAATAATGCATCATTTGATGCAAAAAATGCAAATATTTGGGAACATATTTTATGCGTAATTGATGTATTTTTTTTATCCTGAACGTATCAATGTAAAAAATGCACTCAATATGAATACAAAAAATGCATATGTTTTAGAATAAAAATGCATCTTATTCAAGTTAATAATGCATCATTTGATACAAAAAATGCAGATATTTTGGAACATTTTTTAATGCGTAATTGATGCATTTTTTATGAGTAATTGATGCATTTTTTATCCTGAACGTATCAATGTAAAAAATGCACTCAATATGAATAAAAAAATGCATATGCTTTAGAATAAAAATGCATCTTATTCAAGTTAATAATGCATCATTTGATACAAAAAATGCAGATATTTTGGAATAGTTTTTTATGCGTAATTGATGCATTTTTTATGAGTAATTGATGCATTTTTTTTATCCTGAACGTATCAATGTAAAAAATGCACTCAATATGAATACAAAAATGCATATGCTTTAGAATAAAAATGCATCTTATTCAAGTTAATAATGCATCATTTGATGCAAAAAATGCAGATATTTTGGAACATTTTTTATGCGCAATTTATGCATTTTTTTATCCTGAACGTAAATATAATGAAGAACATATACCAGCTGAATATAAAATCATGATTTTCGTGCGAATCTTCTAAATTTAACATATCCAATATGGATATCATATGAATCGTCGTAAAAATACGTTTAATTTGATATATGATTCGTAAAAAATAGATTTGAATCGAGAAAGATATAATCGTTTGATTATAATGGGAGGAAAGAGAAAATTAGGAGATAGAGTATTTAGATCTAAAATAGAGGAGACGGTTACCAAAATTAAAACAGCAATTACTACCTTAACCTTATTTTCATAATGATGCGTGAATTAATGAAGGAGTAGTTTAAATCTGAAGCGTCGATCTATATAAATAAACAGCCTAGATTTATTCTCATTTAGCATGGGAAACTCACTTATTATATGATCACTACTCTATATATATATATATAGGGAGAGGATCCAGTGAGAAAATTCTTAACGTGAGAAAGATGCTTGATTGTGTTTATGACGTTGCTTGATTGTGTTCATGTCGTTGCTTGATTACAATGTTGCTTGATTGTATTTAAGTTGTTGCTTGATTATTTTGTTGCTTGATTGTGTTTTAGTCATTGCTTGTTTGCATATCAGCCATTGATTTTTTAGATCTGATGGACATGATTCATTCTTTTTTCTTACAGGGGGATTTTTTTTACATGATCCCTTCCCTCCTCTATATATATATATATATATATATTAAAAGAGAATAGTCTAGAAATTACTGTCCCGCCAAAACTATAAAAAAATATATCCATATGCATATTATAAATATTATTATTATTATTATTATTATTATTATTATTATTATTATTATCAATTTAATTGAATATCGATATAGTTGAGTTGGTTTGAGGTGGAAAATTTAAGTATTTGATCAAAATTGTCCGGTTCAAGTCCCACTATCAACAAATATATATTAAATTTTTAGTTTTTACACAAAAATTCATCTCTACAATTATTTTTTCTCAAAATATTTCATAAAAAAATCTATGAGTAAATGTTAGGAATAATGTTAGAAATATTATAACATCCTGGTCTTAATTGTATGTATATTAGTTTTGGTGCATCAAAGCTCAAGTCAATCTAGTTTCTAGCAACTTAGTATCGAATCGAATTGTAAAAGTCATTTATAGAATTAGTCGAGTTGTAATAGAACTAGAATAGAAGATCGAAGAATGCTGAAGGAACCAGCATACTTGAAGATTGCTGAAGACGCTAGTAAAAGGCTAGCAAACTCTGAAGAATGCTGGACACGCCTAAAAGAATTTTGAAGGATTAAAGCAAACATGTTGCTGAATCTCAGCAAGACTGCGGAGATATCAGCAGACTACCAATTGCCAGCAAACACACAAAACAATTAACACACAATACGAAGTCGTGAATTAGAAGGACCCAAATCACAATAAAGCTCGATGAATCAGAGTGAAGGATAATCAACAGACACAAGGAAGGTTTCCAGATTCTAACTGACAGATACGTTCTCACAAAGACGGCTAAAATTAAAGAGATCACCAATCAGAGAGAAGGGAGACCTGAAGAGTCTTTGCGCTTCACAAGAAAAGAAAGATGGAGATTGGCGAGCACACACTCTGAGACTAACGGATAATATTCAAACAGCCGTTTGAATCTTCACCTATAAACAAGAGTCATCAAAGAGAGATTGAGAGGTTCACGAAAATTCTACAACAGAGAAACAAGAAGATATCTCAATACTCTCAAACCAACACGAACTCACATTCAAGCTGATATTTGATTGAATCTTTACGCAAGCTTATATATTCAAAGCTCGAGACCTTAGAAGTTTCTTCTTAGGTTATTATTGGGATTCTTTCTATCCTAGAAAGAATCTAGCAGTCACCTTGCTCTGCAAGCGTGATTATCACGGGCAACTACCAAATACGGAAAGGTTCTGGGAAGAACTATAAAACTCCCAAAGGTCAACGTTCGAGGAGAAGGGAGGTTTGTCCTCACTCTAAGGGGTGTCAAAGGTGAAGATTGAAGATCGAGGTGCTTGAAGGTGCGCGCTGACCAGGCGGAGGAGCTGCTCAACGTTAGAGATCAAGTCTGACATTGTAATCAATCTATAGTGAATTTTCAGTCATAAGAACTGAAGAGTGGACGTAGAACAAATGTTTGAACCACTATAAATCCCGTGTCTTTTATTGCTTTTATTTCTTTACGATTTGCTTACTTTGAAACTCAACACACCAAGTGTTAAAGGATAATCAGCAATAAATCTAACGAATACTCGAGCTTAAACACATTTGATAAAACTTGCTAAGTCGTGACCTTAGCAAGATAAGTGCAAGATATTTATTAAAACTTTCGCTGCACATACAAACACTCTTATCAGGGACTTACAGAAAATCACCTTTGACCCATCATATTTAAAGGAGATTCTATTCATAGCCCTCAATTTTCACTCCCCATAGCCCCTTAAATAATTAAAATTCAAATAATTTTTAAATTGACATATTTATCCTTATAGCCTCAAATATAAAATTTAATACACAGAAAAATGAAACAAAAAATTAAAGCCCCTTACATCTTTTGTAGCCTCGACACTTTTCCTTTTTTTAAAAAAACGTAATTTTTTTTTATTTTTCATTATTGAAGGTGTTGAGTTAATTAAAAAATTATAAATTCATAAAATATTTTGTAGATTAAATTTCTCTATTTTTCATTGTTAAAGAAATCATGCTAATTACAAAAGTTCAGTATTCATTTATAGATTATATGACATAATAATTCTATTTGTTCTATTTCTTCAAGTTAAGTTGTGCGTACCTTCATCTTCTTTTAATTCAAATAACTCCTAAATTTTAATTGTTTTTCATTTGTTTTGATTCTTTCACCATTATATTTAGGAGATGATTTAATTGCATCATGTTACTAAAAATTTCTTATAGTGAATTTGCATAAAATAATTTTGAGATTTGACCTAATAAATTATTTGAGAGAAGTGGATGAACAACTCGAAAATAAAAAGAAAAAATCACCGAAAGAAAAAAAAAACAAAAGAAAGTTTTAACTGAATTATTCTTTATTTGTAAATAATACAAATGACCCTATTTAATATTTGGGGGTTCAAAATTTTTTTTTTGGTATTAAATTTGGTATTTGGGGCTATAGGGATAAATATGTCCATTTAAAAAATTATTTGAATTTTAATTATTTTGTGGGCTACATTGAGAAAATTGGTGGCTATGAATCGAATTATCCGTATTTAAAATATAAATATGTCTAGAAAAACTACAGCCAATCAATCTTAATAAAATTAATTATTATAAAATCAACAAGTCAATAATCATTTATAAAAAAACAATCATTCATCTAATTACAACCCAAAAATATTAAATATACATATAAATTTTATTTTAATAAAATTGTAATGAAGTTGTTATGATCCCCAATTTTTAGCATCGACTTACAAAAACCTATTAACTTGCAATTAAAAACCACTAAGAAATTGCATATAACAATGGTTAAGTGAAGCGGTAAACTAAATAGCTTCTCGAGTTGCATCTTCTCTTAGGACAAAAAATACTCCATTCATAATTTTTATTTTAAACATACAGACAAAAAATTGCCCAAAATTTATACTCCCTCCGTCCCGGGTCATTAGTCTTATTTTGACCGGGCACAGTAATCAATATTTGTGAGTATAGTGGAATTAATATTTTATTGATGTGAGGAGATTTTTTTCCATTTTAGGAAATGAGACTAACTCCGCGGGACAAACAAAACTTGAAAATGAGACTAATGAAGTGGGATGGGGGGAGTAATTCTGTCCAATTTTATTTATTTTTTTAAAGCAGAAGACATAATCATTTGAATAACTAATAAAACTCAAATATGTGCTCAAAGAAATACAAGTCAAAATCATTTCAAAGAAGTCTAATAATTGCCTAATATTAATAATTCGTTTTATTCTAAACATGCTGACAAATTGCCTAATATTTGTAATCAAGCTAACTAAAAAAGGTATAAATATTTGATGAAAAATTTTAATAAAACTCAAATGTTGGTCCAAAGAATTGTATTCAAGTTAAGCTCATTTTTTAATAAAAAAAATCTAGACAGTAAACCACTGATTAGCCTCAAAGAAAGCTGCAAAGAAAATTATCAAGCAAATAAAATCCTTAAAACTGTAAATCTATCAATATATTAAAATAGAATAGTATAATTGTTCCTGCAAAATATTTATTTATATTTTTCTATAATTATTTTAAAAAGTATTAAACTTTTTTTCAATAACATAATTTCTACTATGTTGGTCCCGAAATCAGAGTATAAATGAATGCAGCGGAAGTTTTAAACAATGCACTTACTGAAAACTTACTCGAACTCAATTTTTAGTGGAAGATGAACCACAAAACGAACGAGCTTAACCCCTTCTACAAATTCCTAGTAGATATCGTGATTCGCATGCTGCAATGCAAGGTGGGATCGTTTTTTTAGATGAGCCGGAAAAAGTACTATGTACTTTTGGCCATCAATTACGAAGTTCACAGGAACTGGGCGGAGTTCCTCTTCGAGAGGTTGCTTAATTATGTGGGTAGGAAGACCACAATCGAGAGCACCGGTCAGTTCACCACCAATATAGGATTTGGATTGAAGGTGAATTACCTGCTGGAGAGGGTATTGG
Organism: Plectranthus barbatus; assembly: GCA_026898455.1. Taxonomy (NCBI): domain Eukaryota; kingdom Viridiplantae; phylum Streptophyta; class Magnoliopsida; order Lamiales; family Lamiaceae; genus Plectranthus; species Plectranthus barbatus. The sequence goes on along the minus strand of JAPKLW010002291.1, from coordinate 55,776 downwards.
TTGTGGTTGATGATGGAGAGGTGCTGATCCCCACTGACTTCATTCCCACAAAGTCAATTGTGACAGATCCCAACTCATCGGAAGAGGATGATGATGATGAGGAGGGTGGAGATGAACATGAGGAGGGTGGAGAAGAAGAAGGTGGTGGAGGTGATCATGAAGTTGAGACCAAAGCTCAGAGGGAGGAGAGCTTACAAAAGGCGATGGAGGACATCCCTCCACTGACTAACCTTGGGGAGGTGTCAACAAAGCCCAAGCGGAGGAGGTTGTGGTAGAAGTTCCAAGTTGATTAACCGTAGAAGCCACCGACTCCCACACAAGGAAGGTTCTCTGGGATTAGCATCCCTATTGAGATCCCAAAGAAGCTAAGTATGGATACCTCCCGACCCCTGAAGAGGAAGAAGATGGAAGGGGAGAAAGAGCCCATGGAGAAGGCAGCAAGAAGCTGAGGGCAGAGTAAAAACAGAGGAAGATGGCTGAAGCAGAGGCGGCCACTACCAAAGGAAAAGAAAAGGTGGAGGAAAGCAGAAAGCGCTAGGGCGAGACCACTGACTCATCTGCTAGGCGAAAGCTAACCTTCAGAGAGCCAGAAGTTGAGATTCCTCTGGAGATTCACATTCCTTTTTTATTTGATACTCTTGAGGACAGGACCTTTGAAGAACTCTACAGGGAAGCTTATGGCGCAGACCAACACCCAGAGAGGCAAATCGAGCAGCTTGAGCAACCCTTGGTTGAAGTTTTGGTGGAAGTGGAACTGACTAAAGGGGCGACTGACCCAAAACAACCAACGAAAGAAAGTGTTGAGAAGGAGAAAGAGACTGATGAGGGCACTCAGCAGAAGACTGTGGTTCCAGAGAAGGATGTGGTGGTGCATGCTGAGGAGATAGTTCTTGAAATAGCTCGTGAGGTTGTCGAGCTTGCCATCAATGCACTGGATCAGTTTAACATGCTTGCAGAGCTTGTCTCAAAACTTTTTGGAGCTAAATAATCTTCATCTAATCCTCCTCCTCCATAATTCTCTTGGTGTACTGAGTTTTTATACTTCTTTTTGTAAGTTTAGTTTCCTATCTTTCATTGTACTTTCATTTTGTCACTCACTAATGAAAGTTTGGAAACTGATTCTCTCTCTCTCTCTCACTCTCTCCCCCCCCCCCCCTTCCTTCTAAGTATCTTTAACCTGGTTGAACTTACTTTTCCAAGTGTGAGCAGCAAACTTACTTGTCTCTCTATAATGATTAATTGAGAAATATCTCTCTAATTCAGGGGGAAGATCAAATAGAGTAGGTCAAAATAAGGACTCGTGTACTGAGTAGTGTTTTTGTAAACTCAGTGCACCGTGCTTCCTTTTCTTTTCTGACTTAAGTAATTTTGACAATATCAAAAATGGGGAAATTGTTAGGAACTGAGTTTCCGTTCACCTCTTAATTTGATGTTTTGATATGTCAAAACTTACTTTAGTATTAAGTTTCTAGAGTTTTTCAAATGTAATCTATGTATAGGATTGTTAGAGTTGTAATAGAAACTTAGATATTGAAGACCGAGCGAAGATAAGAAATTGAGTTTCTAAGGATGATAGAGCTCGAGTATCCAGAGTCAAGTTTTCATGTGATCGATGCAAAATCTGCACACAGATTATAGCATAGGACAAATAAACTTATAAGTACCTGAAGGTTATTGAACCCACAAGGATAGTACGATAAAAGTAATTCATGTACTGAGTGTAGTTTTTCAATCTCTTGTTTGTGCAAATCCAATTTTTGAGGGGTTTTGGTTTTTATAAAAATAACTTTAAAAGAAATTCAAATAAAATAAAGCACAAATCCTAGGGAAATCAACCAATCTCATCAGTATGCAAGAAACAAATAATTTAAATCCATAAACTACTTTTGGTGGAAAATCTGGTAAAGTAGAATTAATTCATATGTCGGGCCATTAAAACATAAATTATTAACTAGTGATTATCTTCTCTCGGTCTCAAAAGCACAAGTTAATAAATCTTAATAAAAACCAGATTAATCCTACAATGAATTCTTCTTTGTTGGACAGAAAATTAAATGTATTAAACTCTCACTTCCTATTGTTTGATTTTCACCTCTCTGTCAATCAACTAATAACTGAAATCTACTCCAATTTTCATCTCTCGATCCTTCAATTGAAAAATAGATTTGAAACAAAATCAAAGAGTTTAAACCAAAAAGAGGGGTTTGAAGAATTCGAATCAAAACATGTATCACAATGAGGAAACCCTAGAATTGTAAAGGATTTTGACTTAGCATATTAAAGATAAAACATTGAAACAAAAAGTAAAGATTGCATTTAAAGTAAAGAAATAGAGAAGTAAAGTACAAGAAAAATAAAAAGGTTGTGGTTCCAGCTCTTGAAAACTTGACAACTAAATAGTAAAAATAATAATAAAACTGGAACTGGAACTCTCTATGATGAGCTAAATTTGAGTTTATATAGAGGTAGGGTTGAGCTCTTGAGTGGTAGAATTCGATGAAATATGGCATTTTCTTCCTCCAAATTCGTCCACAACTTCAATTGGCAACTTCATTTTCCAAAAAACGTGCGAAAATACAAATTTCCTTCTTCAAAAGCATGCATGTCGACCGACATGTGTGCTGCATCGGTTGATGTGCAATCCTCACAACGGTCTGCCTTGGCTTGAAACATCTCACGTCGCACATCTTCATGTCGACCGACACAGCCTCGATCCCTTTTTGGCCCGAAAGTACTTCGCATCGATCTATTTCACATCGACCAACACAAAATTTGTGTTGGTTGACGCAGATGAACCTCCAAGTCGGTTGATCTCATCACTCCGTCGGTCGAAACAGACAACATTATGGCACAATTCTTCATCTTTTCATCAACCTTGCTCTTTTTTAATGCTTTTTCCTACAAAACTATGCACCACAAGCATAATACCTTCCAAAATACACTCATGCTCAATTTATTCAAGAAAACAAAAAGAAATGCATAAAGAACTATTACCATGCTTAAGAGAAGATTCCAAAGAAACATGAAGATCTGAAGAACATGTGTTTGTACTTAAGACATAGTAAGGCCAGAAACTTAGTTTCTGGACACTAAGTTTTGGAAACTGAAACTGAGTTTCACTAAGTATGGCGGATGCCTATACTGACTTTGGAATGTCAGGATGAAGAAGACATATACTGACTTTGGAATGTCAGTATAGAGGTTCAATATTTTAAAAGCACGTGAAACTTAGTCTGACAAGAGCTGGTGGAAAGTACACTGCCAAAAGCATAAAGCAACCGGCAGAGCATACCAGAGCAGACAAAAGTATGGGCTATGGTTGGACGACATTCTCCATGTGTCTAATGACTTTATTTATGTGTCTAATGGGTGGAAATTCAAATTGTCCCCCTGAAGACTATAAATAGCCCAACACCTCGAACGAAGAATACACCCGAATCACATGAAAAGCTAAGCCGACACTCTGCTCAACTTTCTACTCACATTCTCTCTGAATTTTCGTGAGTTCTATCACGAGACTTGGGTTTCCAACTCAATTTATTTATTCCGTGCTAGTGGTTCAAAGCACGAGACTAAAGCTTAAAGTTGAAGCTATTCCTTTGGTGAATATAACTTTTCTAAGTTATATTCATAGCAGTCAATTTTTCTACTCTGGGATATTGATTATCATGGACATTTGTCAACCATACTGAGTTTTGGGAAGAACAAGAAAACATCCATCATCCAGGAAGAAGGCTGTGAGGTGCGTCCTCACTTCGACCAGAAGAAGGATCAACATACAAGAAGTTTCTGCGCGAGTGATGTCAGTAGACCGAAGGACAGAGGTTTCCGACGGGCTGACCAAAGATCGTGAGAAGGCTTGTAATAGTGATACTTAGTTCATTCCTGATTAAGTTTCGAAGAGTGGACGTAGGATTTTAAGTTCGTACCACGATAAATATCATGAGTCATTTACTTGCTTTCTTTAAGTTTCTGCATTCTTAAGTTTCCAAACTTACTTTTAAACCTTCAATACTTGGCTAAGTATTGAAGCGTATATCTATGAAACTTACTTAATCATTTCTGAGCTTAAGACTTATTTTTCGATAACCTGAAACTTAGTTCCAGTCAGTTTCAGAGAATAAGTGCATAATATACTTACTTCTACTGCACAATATATTACTTTGATCTCGGGACCAACAGAAAAGTTGTGCTAAAATTTGCAATTAACCCCATAATAATTTATCCAAACGCTATTTTTAAGGAACATAAATTACAATGCAAGAGTGACAAGTCTACAGTGCAACCTGCATATTCGGGGGAGGTGTGTTTTGCCTTGGTAAGCTCAATCTTAACCTCCTCAAACTCTATCCCGTTTGCCCTGCCATTAAACCAAAATTTAAAAATAAATATATTACAGAGAAGAATGTAAATGGCGATAATTAAAGAGACAATGCTGGATGATTGAGGTAGCAAGAAGAAAGAGAAAATCTGACTTGCAGAAGATGAGAACTGCGCGTGATGGCTGGGACAACCGATCGCAGTAGACCTTCAGCTCCATTTTTCACTTCAATCTTCTACAGCTGCAGCCTCTCTCTAACCTTTTTTTTTTTTTTTTCCTTTTTTGGAAGGATAAATCAAAGATATTCAACAATCAATGGGGCCCTACGAGTATGTTGTTGGAAACGGAGATATTTAAATAAATATTCCGGAAATAAATATTTAATTTTGTGAAAATTAAATATTACAGAATCGATCTACGTTGTGAGTAGATAATCGTGGTATATTTATTTTCTCAAATCCGTGTTTCGGTGAGTGAGAAATTGATCCGCAAAGGTGACACGTGGCGTCATTATTACATGGTTAATTAAGACAAGACATGTAATAATTATGACATCCCACATTGGGAAAATAACCTTGTCTTAACATGTTTAAATACAGTTACACTGATATGGTGTAATAACTGAGTGTGCTAGGGATGTTGTATAACGTGCCTGTCGTGTGCCCACGCGCGCCGCCGCCGCCGCCCGCCTCGCCTCGCCTCTGCCTTCGGCCTCTGCGAGCTAGGGACGTTGTATAACGTGCCCGCCGTGTGCCCACGCGCACCGCCGCCGCCGCCCGCCTCGGCCTTCGGCCTCTGCGAGGCCGCAGGCCGAGCCCGAGCCCGTGACCCGAGGTGGTGAGAATACTCTTTTGGGCCTTGGCCCGTTACGACCTTATCTTTTTGGAAATTCAAACAGCACGTTCCCGAGACGTACGCGTCGTAACCGCCGTCTGTCATCAAGTCTCCAGCACGCTCCCCAGGTGGTGGACTGCCTATAAATAGGCATCCTAGGCAGCATACATTCTCACTTCCAAAAATAGAGCTTTTGTTGCTTTTCACCTGAGAATACTCTTTTGCTTTTCGCCTGAGTTCTTCCACTAGCCAACTCTGCTCTTGCTCCTCTCCAGTTCGCCGGAGCTCTGTCGACTGCGGTGCTGCCTCGACCGAGACGAAGCCGTTTTACCTTTGGGGACAATCCGCTAAGAACCGAGCACTACGGTGGCGTAATTATCTTGCGGGAAGAGATCCTCTCGACTCGGCTGCTAAGTTTGATCCGTTGTTTTTGCATTATTTCAATTAACTGCAAGGGTTACTTGTTCTGTTCTACACTCTTCGTCTTGTATTCAGTTCTCAATTTATAACATATGTAAATTATGTGGTGCGCGTTTCTTATACCTGTCAGCAATCAATGCGCGTTTCTCTCACAAACATGATAATGCTGGAGGATTATGCATAAAAATATCGGATTAATACATTGCTAAATTACCTAACAAAAATAAAAGATGTGAAATAAAAAAAAATTAAATAAATAATTGAAAACAATAAATTAATTCATTATTTGAAATTAAAAAATTAATTTAAGGAATGAAAAATTTGAGAATGAAAATGGTATCCACCCTAACATGAATGAGTTGGTCTCCTGATAGACGGTCTCAACATTTTTTTTATTGTGAGACGGATCTTGATACATCATTTAATAAATTAAATACATCATTTCACTTTTTAAAATTACATTATTTGCAACAACGAAATACATCATTTGCAATAAAGAAACACATTATTTCATTAAATTCGTTTCATAATAAAAATGGTGACACATCATTTACAATAAAGAAACACATCATTTTATTAAATTTGTCTCACAATAAAAATGATGAGACCGTCTCATCTAGAATTTGCCAACATGAATTTGAGTGATTCCTATATATTATTATATTTCGTAATTATTATATTTCACGATTCCAAAACTTACAAATCAAACGAATGCTTAATATCTTTTGAAATAGACATGCAAATTAAAGTTGAGTGTTGACTTTTGTTGATATAGACGTTCTCACTTTTTAAGTAGTTGAATATTGATCTATAATAAATAAATAAATAAAAATAGTTGAATGTTGACATTTTTTTATATTATATCTGGCTCATAATTAATGTAGAACTTCGTGTATTTTAGACAATGGTAACAATAAGAGACAAAAACAAAGAAAAGTTTATTATGTAGGTTACATGAAATAGATTTAAATGAACAATTGATATTTAGTGAATTGATATTTAATGGAATATCAATTTTATCATAGATTATTGTTGAAGTTTAGACGAGCTGAATATGATAATGCAACGAAAGATGGTATGTAAAGCCAGAGGAAGATATTGATCAATCAAGCTTAAGTCATGCTCGTATACGTGAGTGAGTTGCATTTGCATGACAAGAGACCACCTTAGCTATCTTAGCGAATATTTCTTTAGCCTTTTATTTCTTGCGAGTTTGTTACACTTTGTATAGTTGGCATTTGTCATGTGCCTCTTCTTTTCCTTTTTGGTTGCATATAAAGTTGTATTCGTACACTTTTTAGTGTGTCAATGAGAATCAAAAAATTTGTTGCCCAAATTTCTCTTCTTCCTTCATGTTTTCTGCACATTCTCTACATGGCATCTAGAGTCAGGCCGAATTGATCGGTTTTTACCATGCTTGATAACACGAAGTTGGATGCTTATTATGAAGAGCAGCTGACTTTACACGACTCCAATCATCCGGGTATGCAGCTCATCTCCTTGCCTCTTATTGAAGCCAATTACCGACTGTGGAAGAAAGCTATGTATATAGCTCTTGAATCGAAGGACAAGCTTGGGTTAATCGATAGGACTTGTCCCCTACTAATTGTTGATTCCAAGTTTTACAAAAGATAGAGAAAAGTTAATGGTATGGTTCTCTCGTGGATCAAAAACTCATTTTCCAATGATCTCATGAATCAATTGGCCTACATCGATTTTGCAGCTGATTTGTGGAAGGAAGTGAAGGAGAGGTATGGTGTCTCCAACTTGTCTCTGCTCTTTCTAATTAAAAGAGATATGGCAACTATTAAATAGAGAATATGGGGGTCACAAAATATTATGGGAAACTCAAAGATTTAACATATCAATTGCATCAACTTCGACCCATTTTTATCTTCGATCATGTTAAAAAAGATTAAAATGATAAGGAAACAATTGATTTCAAAAGGGTGTTGAATCTGCCTTTTGTGTCACGAGTAAACTGTGTAAAGAACGAATTATGGAAGATAAGTCTATGGAATTTCTCCTTAGATTGAATGACACATTTCATGTTGAGAGAAAGCTGGTCCTTCTCATGGAACAAATTATGTGACCTGTTGAGGTTCGAATTTCAGAGATCGTAGCCCTTAGAACTTTATGAAGAACATAGCAAACAACAACGAAATAGGCAAGAAATAAATAATCAGAAAGTAAACAGAGGAAACCAATATTGAGAAAAGTGGACGTAATTATTAGGCTAGATCTATAAATATTTTGACAGAGTTTCATCGAGATTGACTTATGGGCAAAAAAGATGATAAAAAATTATCTACAGGCCTCTATTTATAGACAGGATAGAGGCAGGAGAGAGGGTCCTAAACCTAGGTGTCGTCCACTAACAGCTCGCCGCGATTTTCGGAGTGGTTCCGGGTTTCTCGGGGTCGGTTAGTGTTGCAACGGTCGGGCGCCGCCAGGTTGCTGGGGTTTCCTTCCTCGAAATTCTTCGCTACCGACCCTCTCGGCTGCTCGGTGTAGAGGTCTTGACTTTGAGGTATTTTACCATTTTGTTGGTCTTTGTGGTCAGGCTTCTTGTAGTGGACCGCTCACGTGGGCCGACTTGTCCATTGGGCCTGGGCCTCGTGGGCCTGGCCCCAACAATAGCCCCATTTGGTTACAGGGCCTATCCGGAGATAGGTTGTGGAATCAAAACTACGCGTTAAGATTCGATACAGAGTGCAGAATTTTGAGGTGTCCAATAGACTTTCCTCGGGCCCGGGAGATACTTCCGGAGAGAGTAGCTCCGTCAGGGAGTAGCTGGGGTACTACTCCTGGTCAATACGAAGGTTCCTGGGGAGCGCAAGCGTATGACCGTGCGGGGGACACCAGGGTGTCGCCCCACGGGCTAAGGCATGAGTCCGGGGGTCACGCGTGTCAGAATAATTCTGGAGAACATTCTCTTACATGGAGCGGTGCTCCCATGCGTGCACTCTGTTTAGGCTCCGTAGAGCGCTGGCGGAGTGAGTTATAGCGGATCGTAAGAAACCTGGTGAGTTCCCTGGGGAAGCCTCACGTTCCCGTGAATGGTGTTGATCGCGTTACAGTTCTCCCCGCTAAGGGCCTTGGCACCTTTGGTTTTTCCCAGGCGGGTCGCACCTGAGGGTCTTCGAGCGTCGATATCGAGCCTTGATTCTCTTTGTTGGTCCCTAATGATCAGAGTCGTCGTGGTTACAGTAAAGTACACACACGAAGTGCAGCGGAATAGATTACGTTTTCTTGTATTTAAATTATTCTCAACTTTATTTTTGTTAAGGTTTTCTTAGGTTACCTCTTCAGTTATACACTAGTAACGTGGTTACTAGGTTTTAAAACATAATAGCTTGAAAGCAATAACAACAAGAAAACACACAATTTATAGTGGTTCGATCAAATGATCTACGTCCACTCCTTAGCCGAATCGCTAAGAATTTTACTAGAAAGTATATGGTGTACAGAGAGTTGCCTTTCCTGTTAAGCAATCAGCCTTCTTAAGATCTGTCTGCTTTACGGCTATCTTCCGATACCCCAAACTTTCCTGGTGTAGCTCCGGCTGAGTCAAGGGCGCACCTTCGTAAAACTCGCTTTCACCACTTACTTTGGAGGAGTTTAGAGTTCCCTCCGAACTATCGTGTGTGCTCGGCTTCAGTGTCCGCCGTAATCAATTTCTTCACAAGAAATTGACTGCTGGATGCTTTCCTTAAAAGGAAAGTGATCCCAATGATTGAAGATTCTTGAACCAGTTCAAGAACCACTCAGAAGAATGTCAGACGTAGTGAGACACTCTGAATGTTGAAGGTCTTTGAATATCTCTGGATTGTACCTTTCAACTGGACTGCTCTCTTGCCTTTTTTGCTTTTTGGATATTGAATTTCTGGTTAGAGAGTGAGCAGCTCCTGCATTTTCTTTTGACTTCCCTTTTATAGTCATGATCTTGAAGTTTGAGTCGACAGATCCGTTTAGACACAACGAATCTTTCTCCTTAAATGCGGGTATCTATTTACTGATTTTTCTGCTTTTGGACAGGCTTTTCCGTCCTACTTCTGACATGGCTAATTGTCGCGCATTGGTCAGAATGGCGGTGTAGCAGTCCTTCTGTTTTGCTTTGCTGAGCTTCTGCTGGTACGGGATGCTGGATCTCTTTCAGCATGCTTTTGATCTCCTTGCACAGCGAGTGCTTTGTCTGCTACTCTGATTTGATTTGCTAGCATCTTCAGCATTGTTCGATGTTTGCTGAGATATTTCAATTAGCCTATTCTATTACAACACGATGTTTTAACCTATACAAGACATTATATCAGTTGCTAAGTTATGCTAAGGTTCAGCAATGATCGACCGTCTACTAAGGTTTGATCCA
>JAPKLW010002291.1:33203-45432 GCA_026898455.1 Plectranthus barbatus | reverse complement strand
CTCTTTCAGCATGCTTTTGATCTCCTTGCACAGCGAGTGCTTTGTCTGCTACTCTGATTTGATTTGCTAGCATCTTCAGCATTGTTCGATGTTTGCTGAGATATTTCAATTAGCCTATTCTATTACAACACGATGTTTTAACCTATACAAGACATTATATCAGTTGCTAAGTTATGCTAAGGTTCAGCAATGATCGACCGTCTACTAAGGTTTGATCCAACAAAACCTTTCACAATAATATCCTAAGGGTAATTTACAAGTATTTTCCCAACAATTTCCCCCTTTTTGGTGCAATCAAAGCTTATAAAGGATTGCTGAGACTTAGCTTAGAAATTATAAATAAAATTGCAAGCAAAGCATTCAGCAACCATTTAAATATCTTCCGTTGAGTACACAGAGAGTGTATATCAACTTAATCAACTATTGTTCATACTCGGAAAACAGAGTTCAGAGAAAAAAAATGATGAAAACCAAAAAAGTTTAGAGAATGACCTTAATTCTGAGCATCTGGTGGAGGTTTTGGCTTCTCAAGAGATTCAACTTTCTTCATCATCATGGCCATTAGTTTCTCCATCTGTTCAATCCGTGCCCGTTGGTCTTCTCGTTGTTGTTCTGCTAGCTTCATTCTTCGTTCCATCATTGTTCGTTCAAATTCTTTTTCTTTCAGTGTCAGCTCGGCTTCCTCTGCTTTTATCCTTGCTTGTTCAGCAATCATTCTTTCTTCCCCCACTTTGAGAGCATCTAAAACAGAGGTGGTGAAAGACTTGTGGGCGTCAAGATTGTCGTGGAGAGTCATCACATTTGATTGTACCGTAGACACGGTTTCTTCGACATGTGTGATTTTGGTAGTGACTTGTCCAACTTGTTGCTGAACCTCTGAGACAGAGGTTTTCACGCCAGGGATTGCTCTGCGGACATCAGCAACCTCTTTCAGGACTTCTTCATTGAATCTAGCTTGCTGGATATCGCGTTGATGCAGGGCGTTGTGAAGAATGTTGACAAGAGATTGGAAGCTTACTTGGACTGGTTCGGCGTCAATGGGATTTTCAGAGATAACTATTTCAGTGCTGCCTGCTAATGTAGTAGCTTCACCATCTTCACTTTCCACTGTACCAATTTCAGATGCTTGTGTTGCTGCGTCAACTCTTTGTGTGGCAACGTCAAGAACCACATTGGTATCTACTTCCATGGACTCACTCATTATATTCTGACCGAGAGTCGAGTCAGAACCTTGAGTTTCTGAGACTTGAGATGAAGTTTCGGTTCGTGTATATTCTTTCTGAAAGTTGATAATTTTGAGGTAGTCCTGTCGCCGGCCTCCTTCTCCTTTTCTTCTTCGAGCGCAGCTAGTTCAAGACTTCTAACCCGCAATTTCTCCTCATAAGCAGCTTTCCGTTTCCAATAAGCAATCATTGCAGCCCTTTGTCGTTTGGTTAGTGCCATGTGCGCCAAGGACTTCTTATCAGGAGCAAACTATGATCTGGGCAGGGTCTGTGATGGAAGAAACTTCCTGTGAGCTCGGATGGCTTGCAATCGAGCATGTACTTGTTGATCAGTATATTGTTTTGTGCAGGAAGGCTGGTCCATCCACTCATTTGCCCATGTTTCTTCGGAACGCCAGAAGTTAAGACCTTTTCTAGTGATAATAATCATCCTTTCCTCAAAACAGAGTTCATGCATGATGTAGTCATAAGTCTTCCATTGTCGAAATTGAGTACCAAGAACTCTTCCTTCCTCTGTTTCTTCATTAATCACACCAGAAAAGACACATGTGATGTCCCTATTTACTTCTTGCTCTACGAAGGCTAAGATCTCTTCACTCCAATCTCTGAGATCAGCATTCATATCTTCATTAACTGAGACAGCAGTACATCATTGTGCTACTCTTCATGAGCGAAAAAGTTTGCCAGGTAAACCATCAAAAGGGATCCGTAGTTGTTCATTTCGTAAAGTGGGGTATTTTCAAAGGGTTTTAGCATCAAACACTTCGGCAGATTCCCCCTCAGAATCAGATTATGATGAACAGGTGGATTCGTCCAGATATCCAGCAGAGGAGACTTCTAGTTCCATTGTATCTTCTGCTTGATCGATGTTATCAGCAGCGGTTGTTGTTTCCTCAGAAACGAGGACTTCTTCAACAGTATCTGTCATAACTTCATCAGTTGCATTCGATTCTTCAATGATTGGTTTCACAGAGTTGTCAGCTTCAGTAGAGGTTTTCTCTATTTCTTCAATGGTTTCTTCCATAAGGATTTCAACCACTGTGGATTCTTTACCATTTGTATGACCTATGGCTTCAGTTGGTGGTTCTTTCGCAGATCCAATAATATTTTTTGTATCGGAGGATTCCTTGGCAGTGACGGATCCAGATTTAGGATCCTCAGTGTTTTCCTTAACAACCGGCTCTGCAGTAGAATGTTCGTATCTGCGCTTTCTTTAGATATTGTCGATGGTCCTGCATCCATATCTTTGGAATGTATGTCAGCTGTCTCTGGTCGTGTTTCGTTCTCCTCTGAGCTACTGTCTTGAAAAGATGTAGCAATTGGTTCGCGAAATTGGACCGATTTGCCTTTGGAGTGTTTCGTAGCTTCAAAAGCGCCAGATTGAATCAGCATATCCAGCTCTTTGTCAGTCACACCGTATGCTGCAGTTGTAGTCTTTGAAGGATTATCCATGTCATTTTCGGTCAAAGTAGAGTCTATTTTCGTCTTCCCTTTCTTTGCTGCTCTGCTTGAATCCTCAGCAGCTTCTTTATCGGGTGCGAGATCAGTATTCTCCTTTTGACTTTCTCGTTCTAGAAGAGATCTTTTTATTCTTTCGAAGTTTAGGTCCCTTCCTTCGAATGTGATTCTATCCCTCTCCTTTCTATATTCCTTTAGTTCCTGTGCCTTCTTCTTTTCTTCACGCTTTCGTTTATTTTCACGTATACCTTGCAAGCCTTCTTCATGACTCTTGGATGAAAGGGGAGAGTCAGGTACTTTTGAGGTCGGGACAGTGGCTAACTCAGAAACTTTGCGTAGACGCTAACGACCAGACCTTCTGTTCCTGATGGGAGCAGTATCCTTTTGTTGTTCAGAAAAAATTGGAACAGCAAGTTGACCGATTACGAGTGGCTGCTGCAGGGCGGCCTTTTGGTCCATAATTTCCTCAATCTGTTCGGTTGGTATTTCTCCAAGAGCTACAATATCATCAAGCTGCTTGAAACATTGCTCTGTTTCAGCATTCTGAGTTAATGCTGCCATCTCCTCAGCAGAGATAGGCGTCGCTATCTGCAGTACTTGATCGCCCAAGGAATGCTCGTCTACTTCCTCATCTGAAGTAGGTTTGTCCGCATCCACATTAGATTTACCGGTCAGCCTTCTTGGTTTCTTGTAATCAAGAGGATTGGCTGCTTTTCGTGTGACTGGAATGAAATCAGTGGAGAGCAACTTTACTCCTTGATCAATTTTCGTTGAATGCATGACCAATTCCAGAAACTTGCTTATTTTCAATCCAAAATTAACATTTGAGGAAAAGGTTCCATCCACAGACATGTGATCGTTCTTCTTGGCATGCTCTGCCCATCAATCGAAGAAGTACTCAGCCCAATTTCCCTTCACTTTGTCTGTGAGAGCCATCATTACTGTGTATTTCTTAGCAGAAAGTTCAGAATATGAACCGAAGTCGCATTGGAACATCTTGATCACCAATTCGGCTAGAATTTTAAATTCATCCTGTAAGGAGTTAATGGGTGTGGCAGCCCTGAAGGTAATCACATGACCTTTCCTATCCTTCAGTACTCCAGGCTTCTTCCAAGAATTCCAACGTCTTTCCATCTCATCATAATCTGTTACCTTGTACCTCAATATACGTTCCCCCTCATTCCGAAGACGAAAAGTTTTAGCAAGAATTTTGGCACTTACTTCAATGATACTTCCATAAACACAAGTTTTAAAAGATTTTCCATCTTTACTCATGACTGCTCTGGCATAAAATTCAGAAACCATATGTGGATGAAAATGCATGGGTTCAGCGCATAAGTATTGAGTTACCTGTTCGCTCTCGAGGATATCCATTATCCAATCCAGAATATGTTCAGCAGCAAGACGTTTGTACAGAATCCTATCTTTCATGATTTGAGCAAGACGCCTCTGTTCCTTTGAGTGGCCGGCTAGGGATTTCTTCTTTTCCATCACGACAAGCTGACCATATGATATAGAATCATCAATATCTTCCTTCTTTAGGATCCCAGTGAACCCTGGTGCATGTCGCATATGTAAGGGTTCTTCAGAATTTAGTGGAAAATTGAATGGACAAGGTTCATTGGATTCAGGGCGATGGTCCTGACTAGTAGATTTCTGGGAAGATGAGGCTAGGGAGTCTGTGGCCATGTCTGTGAGGGAAAGTCTGGAATAATTTCAAATTTTATGGAGACTTTTGGTTTGGGAATTTTTGATTTCAGAACGATGAGAAGAAAATGAACAGTGATCAGAGCGAAGGTAGGGTTAATTTGAATGTGAGATCTAACGGTTGAGGGAAAATCTACGAAATGTTAGAACAACGGTTAAGAATAAACGTGTCTTTCCATATGGCTTCCCATCCTCCGAGACACACTCAAGTGTTTCTAACGTGGCGTCTCCTCAGTTGGTGCCGCCGTTTGCAAGCATTAATTACGCCTGATCGGGTCCCATCAAGTTTGAATTTTGAGTCATCCCGCCTTGATTTGGGATATGTTATTGCTTAGCATCCATTCTAGGATGCTGATAGAAGATGATCCCTTTTATCATTCTGATTTCCAGCAACTTCCGAAGAACTGCTGAGTCAAAGAGAGCTTAAAATAAAAATATGATGATGCGATCCTCGAACTTTTCAATACTCCTTGCTCCCTATTGCTGGAAAAAATGATTTGACTTCCCATGCATACACGTCGATTCCTTTATTGGCGACATTTCGTATTCCAATGGATGAATCATTGCAATCTTCAGACAGATTTTTCTCTTTCTTCTCGTCATAAATGAGAAATCTTCTTTAAATACTGGAGTTTGAGATTATCCAAACATCTCGTCTTTCCTTCTTTCCTGATTCACTCTTTTAATCTTCTTCTTATTCAAGAAAATCGAGTCCTTTTCTTCAGTCATGGAATCTCCTCCTCGAGTCATAGATATCCGACGTAACCTAATCCTTGATGAGCCGAGTCTGGATAGATACTACATAGATGAGTGTGATGTGGCGGTGAAGGTCATATCTACGTTGTAGTGGGGGGGTCTTTCGCAATTTCTGTGTGCTACTCCTCACCGTTTCCAGGAGGAAGTGTTGAGGGATTTCCTTAGTGAGTGTCATGTTGGTCCAGGCTCAATCTATGGGGTGTTCCATAACAAGCTTGTTCATTGGACCCCTGACACCTTTGCGGTTGATTTCGGGCTTCCTCGAGGTCCGTTGTCTGAGGAGGACTATCTTTCAGAGGAAGTGGCTCCAGAATGGCTGGCATGGGAGAAGTGGCGTCATTCTCTTCATTTTGATTTCAGCCCTGACATTCCTGCTTCGGGTCTTAGGACACCATATTGGGTCTTGTTTTGCATTGCCCATGAAATCCTTCTTGGAGAGGAACCTTATGACCTTTGTTTCTCAAGACCTGTTTGGCAGGTGATGATGGCCATGGACGATGCTGCTTTTGTTGATTGGGCCGGATACATTTTCAAGAACGTCTGGGAAGCTGTCAAGCTCCATCCGTTCGTGCCTCTGCGGAATGGGATGCAGCTCAGCTGGTTGATGGAGAAGTACTTTCCAGAGATCGCTGACGGTCCATCCAACCTTCAAGGGGCTGATTTCTATCCCTAAAAGTCTGTGTCGCCTTTCTAGATAAACTCCATAATAAATCTTGTATTTCCTTTTGTATTTTGGCCGAAGGTGCCGTCTCTTCCTTTTGTAATGAGGACATGTTCCTCTTTAGAAGATGAATGTATGAATATTTCGTTCTCTTGATGTTTGTCTTTCGAGACAGAGTATAGATGTCATCTTCATTTTTCATAGCTTGCTGGGCAGAATCAATTTATCTGCTAAGCATTGATAGGGACATATCCGTCATTTCGCCATTGGTCTGGCATACTTCATAGAGTTTTTCATAAATGTTGGAAGTAGCATAAGAAAATCCAAGAAAACCAGAAAGAATGAAAGTAATATCTCATTCATCCACAGCAATAGCTAGTTCCATCATACCCAATTTGATGCATAATTATTTGAATCTTACTTCTGCAAGGGGCTTAGTGAAGATATTTGCTATTTGATCCTCAGTACATATTCGCTGAATATCAATATCCTTCTTTTCTTGATGATCACGAATAAAATGATGTTGGATGTCAATGTGTTTTGTCCTGGAATGATGTATGGGATTCTTTGTGATGCACATAGCACTATTATTGTCACAATAGATTGGCACGCATTCAGGTGAGATGTCATAATATTGGAGTTGTTGTCGGATCCACAGAATTTGCTGACAGCGACTAGCACCTGCTACATACTCTGCTTCGGTGGTTGAGGTTGCTACCGAGTGTTGCTTTTTGCTGAACCAGCTAATCAATTTGTGACCAAGGAATTGACATGTACCACTGGTGTTTTTCCTGTCGATTTTGCATCCTCCAAAATCAGAATCTGAATATCCACTTAGAGCTAGACTGTGGACTCTTTGATACCAAATCCCCTAAGCCTTCTGTGCATTTTAAGTAACGGATGATTCGCTTTGATGTATCAAGATGTGTCTTGTTTGGTTGAGATTGATATCTGGCACATAGTCCCACAGCATATGATATATCGGGTCTGTTGGCAGTAAGATATAGCAGAGATCCGATGATTCCTCGATATAAGGTAGGATTGACTGCATCTCCATCTTTTTCAAGATCTGCTAAACACGCATTGCTGATGGGGATCCTTAAGCTCTTGGATTTCTCTGGACAGTATTTTGCAATGAGATCTCGCGTATATTTCTTTTGATGAATAAAAATTCCTTCACTTGATTGGTGAACTTGAAGTCTGAGAAAATAGGACATTCTTCCCATCATACTCATTTGAAGATTACTCATCATTAGCTTTGAGAATTTGTCACAGAGAGCTTGATTCTTTGAGCCAAAGATGATATCATCAACATAGATTTGTACGAGTAGAATGCTTCCTTCGTCCTTAATTCGAAAGAGTGTTTGATCAATCCTTCCATTTTTGAAGCCATTGTCGAGTAGAAACTTAGATAAAGTTCCATACCAAGCTCGAGGTGCTTGCTTTAGTCCATACAAGGCTTTTCTTAGTTTATAGACCTGATTTCCATTCTCAAAACCTGGAGGCTGCTCAACATAGACTTCTTCCTTGAGTTCGCCATTTAGGAATGCACTTTTAACATCCATTTGCATGACCGAGAATTCATGATGCATTGCATAAGCGAGAAATAATTTGATTGCTTCTAGTCTTGCTACTGGCGCAAATGTCTCATCATAGTCGATGCCTTCACATTGTTTGTACCCTTTGGCTACCAGGCGTGCTTTATTTCTCACCACCATGCCTGATTCATTCTTCTTGTTTTTGAAAACCCATTTGGTGCCTATGACATTCTGATGTTGTGGTCTATCCACCAGATCCCATACGTGGTTGCGAGAAAATTCAGCAAGCTCCTCTTGCATAGCGTTTACCCAGTCTGGATCACGTAGTGCCTCCTCAATTTTAGTTGGTTCTTCATTTGATAGATAGCATGAAAACATTGCAGATCCTTGTCTGGTCAAGATGGGGTTATTGATATCTCCAAGAACATCTTCTAGCGGATGTGCACGCAGCCATGCTGGTCTGATTGGTTCTCCAGCAGTTCTTCTTCTTCCGAGATTATTTGTCTGTTCTGCATTGACCACTTCATTCTCAGCATCTTGTGTGTTAGGATTTTGATCTTCAATAAGAGGTGTTTCTTCAGCAGCCCGTCCTTCGGCTATAGGAATATCATGGTCTAGATCTTCTCTTCCAGTGGAATTTTCAGCATTAGGTGCCTCAGCAGCTGGTATCTCAGCAGCTCCTCTGCCAAGATCTTCAGCAGCATTGACTTCCTCAGCGACGAGGATCGGATTGGAGTTTTCCTCGTCTGAATCATCTAGTGAATTAGAAATATCCTTTTAGGGGTTGGCCTCAGCATGAACGATAGCATCACTGCACTGGTCTCCAGGTTTTGTCTGAATAGGATTACATTCATTCATAGACTTAGTCGGGTCAAATCATAAGTGTTCATGACAATTCAAGATCGATTGACCATTGACATCATTAGTCTCATGATTGTTATCCTTTGTCTCATTGATAGCTCTGCGCACTAAAGTAGATTCATCAAAAATAACATTGCATGTTATTTTCACAATCCCAGTAGTCTTTTTTAACACTCTATATCCTTTCTGGGTGGGGTGACCATATCCGAGAAGTACACCCTCATCCGACTTAGGCGAAAAAGTGTTAAGTTTTGACTTTCCGTTATTATGGATATAACATGTTGCACCAAAAGCACGTAGATAATGTAAATTAGGCTTACGACCGTTATATACTTCATAGGGAGTTTTGTTGAATCGGCCGTTGATAGAGCTCCTGTTCTGCGTGTAGCATGCAGTCATCACTGCTTCGCCCCAATATCTAGCAGGTAAGTCAGCATCGGCTAGCATAGATCGCACTGCTTCTTTCAGTGTTTGATTCCTTCTTTCTGCTAGACCGTTCTACTGTGGGGTCCGAGCAGTGGTGTTTCATGATTTATACCAGCTTCTGCGCAAAAATCCATGAGAATGTCGTTGCAGAATTCTGTTCCATTGTCAGATCGAATCATTTTCACTGTAACTTCTTTGCTATTTTGCTCTTTGAGGATCAACTCGGTTAGAGTAATCTTGACCTCATCTTTGGTCTTTAGTAAGCGAACCCATGTATACCTGAAATAATCATCAACTATTACAAGGGTATATATTCTTTTACTTACCGAGGGTGGAGTGACAGGTCCGAATAGATCCATGTGCAATAATTCTAGGATTCTGCTTGATGTATTCTTTTCTTGGTTGGAGTGAAATGATGCTTTGGTCTGCTTTCCTTGTTGGCATGCCTTGCAAATGCCTTCCTTACGAAACGTGATGTTTTGAGGTAAACCTGTGACAAGATCATGTCTGGCGATATGGTTGATGGTTTTGAAATTTAAATGATTTAACCTCTTATGTCATAACCAAGTGGTTTCCTCTTTATTTAGTGCTAGAAAGCATGAATGTTGTTGACCACTTTGCCAATCAACCACATAAAGTCCACCTTTCCGAATTCCTCTAAGCTTTACTTCTCCTGTCACATTGTCAGCTATAGAACATCCTGTATGAATAAAAGATATTGTGTACCCGTTTTTGCATAGTTAACTAATGCTTAGCAGGTTGTGTTTGAGATTGGATACGAGAGCAACATTTACTATTCTTAGTCCATTCCGCTCTATGCATCCTCTGCCAAGTATTCTTCCTTTGTTGTTGTCACCAAACATTACAGATGGACCATACAATTTTTGAATGTCTGAGATTAATTCTTCATCTCCCGTCATATGCGCAGAACAACCACTGTCCAGGATCCACTCATTTGACATGCTTGATGTCTTAGCACTTGAATCTTGTTCCTCCTGATTGTCGACTGCTAAGGCCGATTCAAAGGATTGCTCAGCATCAGCGAGTGGTTCACCATCTTCAACGATTTTTGCCATAAAGACCATTAGGGCTTCTTCTTCCTCATAAGTGGGATAATATTCCTCTTCGTTGTCGGGAATATCTGGAACTTCTGTCCTCGTTAGCAACGCCTTTGTTACAGCTCGTACTGCTCGTCTTTCAAATCTCTGACGCAGACGTTCTCTTTCCTCTGGACTTACTTTTGGACAATCATGTTTCAAGTGATCAGGAGACTTGCATTCAAAACATGTTCTTATTCTTTTTTCAGTAGGGTGCTGCATCATGCTCGCTTTTGCCTCCTTTTCGGCTTTTGCTTCCAGAATCATTTTTTGTATCTTTTTCATCTGTTCTTCCAGCTCGCCTATTTTCTTATCTTCATCGTTAACTGTAGAAGTTGATGAAGTCTCCTTGGATGATGTAGCAGAAGCAGGTGTGGACTTTTCTTGATAGTAGAAAGGTTTCCTCGGAGATTTCCATTTGTTTCCATCTTTCTTGACAAAGTACGCTACGTCTTCTTGAGTTCCAACGCTTGTGGGATTTGGATGTATAACAGCAGCTTCATTTTTCTTTGACTGCTGAATGATGAATTCATGTGACTCTTTTGAGAGAAGACTTCAGCGGTCGTCATATTGTTGAGATCTTTCTCACTCATGCTTGTCATCTTGACAAACCAATCACTCCTGGGGTAAAGCTTGGATATAATTTTGTTATTCATTTCCCTTTGTCATATGTCTTGCCGACATTTTTGAGTTCTGCGATGATAGTGTTGAACATTTCTTCCATCTCCTGAATGGTTTCTCCTGGAATCATGGCGAAGGATTCGTACTTGTCCACAGCGACTTGTAGCTTGTTTCGCTTCATCTGTTCCGTTTCCTGAGAGACTTTGCACACATAATCCCACATCTCCTTTGCGGTGTCATAATCTAGAGCTTTGTTGGACATTAAGGGGGGCAGACACTCTATAATTAGCTTCATGGCGATAAACTCCAGCTGGCCTCTCTTTTTGTCTTCAAGAGTCCATTCCTCGTAAGGTTTACTCACCATCTCAGGTCTGGGTTGACCACCAGCGGGTCCAGGGGGTGCAGTGTTGACCTTCATGATTTCAATAGGTCCAATCGTTAGGATGTCCCTCATCTCTGGATGTATGCTCTGCAGCTGGATCATGGCCTTCTTTTTCCATGTTTCAAATCCATCCTTGTTGTACTTCGGGAGAGTGTGATTAGACATCGGATAGTTCTCGTCGTTACCTGAGCTATGTAAAATACCAATACAAGAGACGCAAGGAAAGACTAGGATCTAGGTCCTAAGCGACTCAGAAGCAGTCGGTTTTTCAACCTCTTGCTCTGATACCACTTGTTGGTCCCTTATGATCAGAGTCGTCGTGGTTACAGTAAAGTACACACACGAAGTGCAGCGGAAGAGATTACATTTTCAAGTATTTAAATTATTCTCAACTTTATTTTTGTTAAGGTTTTCTTAGGTTACCTCTTCAGTTATACACTAGTAACGTGGTTACAAGGTTTTAAAACATAATAGCTTGAAAAGCAGTAACAACAAGACAACACACAATTTATAGTGGTTCGATCAAATGATCTACGTCCACTCCTTAGCCGAATCGCTAAGAATTTTACTAGAAAGTATACGGTGTACAAAGAGTTGCCTTTCCTGTTAAGCAATCAGCCTTCTGAAGATCTGTCTGCTTTACGGCTATCTTCCGATACCCCAAACTTTCCTGGTGTAGCTCCGGCTGAGTCAAGGGCGCACCTTCGTAAAACTCGCTTTCACCACTTACTTTGGAGGAGTTTAGAGTTCCCTCCGAACTATCGTGTGTGCTCGGCTTCAGTGCCCGCCTTAATCAATTTCTTCACAAGAATTTGACTGCTGGATGCTTTCCTTAAAAGGAAAGTGATCCCAATGATTGAAGATTCTTGAACCAGTTCAAGAATCACTCAGAAGAGTGTCAGACGTAGTGAGACACTCTGAATGTTGTAGGTCTTTGAATATCTCTGGATTGTACCTTTCAACTGGACTGCTCTCTTGCCTTTTTTGCTTTTTGGATTCTTTCGTATATTGAATTTCTGGTTAGAGAGTGAGCAGCTCCTGCATTTTCTTTTGACTTCCCTTTTATAGTCATGATCTTGAAGTTTGAGTCGACAGATCCGTTTAGACACAACGGATCTTTCTCCTTAAATGCGGGTAGCTATTTACTGATTTTACTGCTTTTGGACAGGCTCTTCCGTCCTACTTCTGACATGGCTAATTGTCGCGCATTGGTCAGAATGGCGGTGTAGCAGTCCTTCTATTTTGCTTTGCTGAGCTTCTGCTGGTACGGGATGCTGGATCTCTTTCAGCATGCTTTTGATCTCCTTGCACAGCGAGTGCTTTGTCTGCTACTCTGATTTGATTTGCTAGCATCTTCAGCATTGTTCGATGTTTGCTGAGATATTTCAATTAGCCTATTCCATTACAACACGATGTTTTAACCTATACAGGACATTATATCAGTTGCTAAGATATGCTAAGGTTCAGCAATGATCGACCGTCTACTAAGGTTTGATCCA
>JAPKLW010002291.1:0-32803 GCA_026898455.1 Plectranthus barbatus | reverse complement strand
TATGCTAAGGTTCAGCAATGATCGACCGTCTACTAAGGTTTGATCCAACAAAACCTTTCACAATAATATCCTAAGGGTAATTTACAAGTATTTTCCCAACACTCTTTGGTAACGAGGCTTTCCCTTGGGTGGTTTTTGATTTTGCCGCCCATTCCATGGCACGACCGTAATTAATCCGAACTCTGGGGGTGAATTCGGGGATGCAAACGGTTTTTCGTTATAAATACGCAATCGGTTTCTGTTTCATCACTTCTTACGATTTCGAGCTATTGACTGAATCTTTCTTCTCTCTTTGATCAACACCGCTTCCGGCGATGGTGACTGAACCACTCCGGCGTCTTACTCCGGTGTTCCTGCTTTGTTCGTTGTTCCGATCGTTGATAAGGTAGTCTCCCTCATCTTCGTGTTTTATCTATTTCTTGTCTTTTCGCTCGTATTTGTTGGTGTTGATGTTGGGTCTAGTTTTCGGAGTTGTTTGTGGGTTTCGTCTATTCCTGATACTTAGCTGGTTAAGGAATGTATTCATAAGGCTGTGCGAGTTGATTTGCCAGTTGTTCTGTTGTACTTATTTTTCCATCGAACGTTCGTTTCTAGATTGTTTGTTGCTTGGGTCCGATGATTTCCTTGGTTTTCATCTCGTCTTTTTCTTGGGTTTAGCGAAATTGCGATTGCATTTGTGTTTGTCCTCGTTTGATTGAATATTTAGTGATTTTGAGTCTGGGTGGTGCCAAGGATTTGATTGAGTTAGTGATGTGAATCCCTTTCGCAATCGCTGCTTTGCCTTTATTCCTTTAGTTATTTTGTTTTCATGGGTTATGTGTTGCACTGGGTTGTCCGTCATGCTTTTGGGTGAACACTTGCATGCATGGAGTGCTCGATTTTAGGTCGCGTGCTTTATTGGGTTTGTTCCAGGCTTCCAAATTGGCTTAGTTTCTGAGGTCTTTTCCCTTTCATTTGTTTGCGTGCGTATGCTCCATTTTCTCTTCCTTTTGCTTTTTGGGGGACCTCTATTTTTCCAATTTTCGTGTATTCGTGTTTTGGCGTGGTTCCAGTTAATAGGTACAAATGGTGTCAGTCGAGATTATCGTGGAGCATTCTTCTTCTTCGGGGTCGACCGAAGTTGGTACTGGGAGATCACCGGGGCGTGAGGCCGTATCCTCGGGTCTAGAAGGGGGTCAGTTCGAGCAAGAGCCTTCCTTGATGGACCTCAACCCCGAGGAGGTGTCCGAACAGGAGAGGTCAGATCGCGAGGCCGAGGAGAGCGACGACAGCGAGGATTTGTTTAGACCTCTAGTGAGGGACATGTCCTTCGTCAAGAAGGATCAGGTAAATCCCGATGATCCGGTCCGGCAAGCGGTATCCATCGCTACTGAGGATGTCGTGAAGAGGTATTCGGCTGGGATTGCTTGCCATAAAATGAAGTATATGCTCTCCAGGCCCGTGGAGAGATGTTGTAGCCCGCCGCGGGTTGACGAGGTGGCTTTCTTTCTGCCAGTGATCAAATACGGCATCGCCTTCCCCCCGCATGCCTTCTTCAGCGCAGTGCTCATGTCTTATGGGTTGGCGCCTTTTCAGTTGGCTCCCATCAGCTGGTGTCATATGTTGGGGACTCTCCTCGTATTCTTTGACGTTGGGCTCGGTTATCCGACTTTGAGAGAGTGGCACTTTCTCTACCGCCTCGCTAGGTACGAGGCGGGATACTACTTCTTATCAAAGAGGGACTCTCTTGCCGAGCCGATGATCACGAAGTGTGCGCGGAATACTCCTCGGTGGAAAAATCTATGGATTTGGGCCGTGATGAGTCATTCCGAGCCGGAGTTCTTGTCCGATGGTGGAGTGCCTATGAGTGGGGCATCCTTCTCTGAGTGTGAAGTTCGGTTCAAATTTCTCCTCGATAACTAATCGTGTCTCCTATTTGCTGTGCAGGATATAAGCAGACGGTCCTCACTTCCTAAGAGAGCACTCGTATAGACATTGCTTACTAGCGAGCAGATCGAAGGTTCAACTCGGTGCGAGGCAAGAGAAGTGTCGGTGCTGAACATTGGACAAACAAAAAGGGGAAGAAGGAATCGCTGCCCCCAGACATGGTCGGGTTGTCTCCAGCTGACTTGCTTGCAGCAATGCACGCCAAGAAGCGTGTAAGGGAGGTCAGCTCCTCGACACCGACAGAGGAGCAACCGCTACCTAAGAGGCATACTTCGGAGACTCGTTCTACCGCCACTCCTTGCGCCGGAGATGCCTCTAGTTCCGGACCGGTTGCGAGGCCCTCGGACACTCTAGCGAGTCATCCTCTGACGCTCCTGGTTCCCCCAACCCGGACCTCCTCGCCTTCGAGGCGTAGTGACCGAAGGAGGAAGAAAAGTCCCGAGGGTGGGGATGACTCTCGGGCTCGGTCTGCTTCCTCTGACCAGTCGAGGAATTTGGAAGTCGTCCTGGCCGGCACTGGCTCGGTGGCTGACATTTCCACCTCCACATCTGCTTACGCAATTCACGTGAAGAGGATGCTAGATGGCGACATCAAAGTGGAAGACTTTGATAGCTTCTATGCTCGCGACTCCTTTCTGATGGAGGAGAAGATGCAAGTGGTAATCTCCTAACTCTATGGTTTGTCGTATTCTATTTTGACCTAATGTCTCGCCTTTGTTGCAGACTACTCGGGAGTTCGCCATCTACACCAAGAAGTTGATCAAATTGCTCGACTCAGCGAGTGAGGGGATCGGCCAGTCGAGGAGGGAGCTCGAGGCCGAGCGAAAGAAGTGTAAGGATCTGGCCGACAAGCTTACTCAGGTCTCTTCCGAGCTGCAGGACGCACGGCTCGGTTCCGAGGAGTGGCACAAGAAATACGAAGAGCTGAAGAAGGAGCGCGCCACTCTTTCAAATCGGTGCAAAGTGCTGGATGGAGAATTGAAGTGCGCGCTGGAGGAGTTCGATGCCAAATTCGCCAAGAAAGAGGAGGAGCTGGAGTCTTTCCGGGCGAGACTTAGGAAGAGCCAGGAGGAGAGGCTGAGCGAGCAGCAGAGGCACGATGCCGAGGTTGAGGCTTTAAAGACAGGGACGGGGGTCGACATGGAGCTCTTAGTGGCGAACCCTTCTTTTAAGTCGACCTTCGATCTCCTGGTCAACATGGTGACTGGCTCGATCTGCACCTTGGTCAGTCGGAGTTGCCCTGAGTTTGACTTGGGAAATATTACGCGTCCTCCGACCCCTCCACCACTCAGTACTGAGTCGGTGGTGGTCGAGCTTGAGCCGGTTGTCGTCGCTGAGGATCAGGTTGGGAATGTCGATGCCTCAAGGAACCTCGAGGAGAGGGAGGCCGACAGCTTCATCAATGATGGCATCGAGGAAGAGGGTCAGAAGAAGGGGGTGAGGACGCGACTGCTTCTTAAAGTTGCTTTTAGATATAGATTTCTGGTTGTAACCGAATATTGCTACACGACTTCTCTTTTTGGTATTGCTACCTTTGCTATTTTTTCAATCGACTTTTGAAATGAATGCTTGCCATTTTGTTCGTATACTCTCTGTCTTTTACTGCCTTTGCCTAGTAAATTGTCGTATGCTCAATCGTCTGAGTGTTTGAATATTTGTATGTTGGAATGCTTGCTTCGTTCGTGGGTGATCCCCCTTTGTTTGGCCTCGTTTCTGTCGGACCAAGCGGGTTGACATAGAGGAGTATAACGGGTCGGTGACGAGCATTAGAGCTCCTCGATGGCGACCCTTGAACTTAACTGCAAAACAAGCAATAGATGGCCAGGGTGAGCATCGCCCCTCCGACGCTCAAGTTAGTAATGGTTTTATGAGTAAATAAAGGTGAAATGAATGTAAGGATAAGTTAGAGCATGCGTATTTGTGTACTATGATTGGTACTTCTTCAAATGCTTTATGTTCCAACTGTTTTACACCCTTCTCCCTTCCAACGTTTCAAGCTGGTAAGCCCTGTGTCCTATTATTTTGGTTACCCTGTAAGGGCCTTCCCAATTAGGGGCTAGTTTTTCTGCTCCGGACTCTTTCTTGTTCTGGAACACCCTCCTTAGGACTAGGTCCCCTTCTTGAAAACTTCTGAGCTTCAGCTTCTTGTTGTAGAATCTTTCTACCTGGAGTCGTCGTTGAACGGCCTTGGTTGCTGCAGCATTCCTAATTTCGTCTATGAGCTCGAGATTGGCTTGTAGCGAGTTTGAGTTTTCCGTTTCACTTGCGAATTCCACTCTTGGGCTGTGGGCGATGATTTCGACGGGTGTCACGGCCTCGATTCCATATGCTAAGGAGAAAGGTGTGGCTCCGGTCGTGATTCTTTGGGTAGTTCGATAGGACCAAAGAACTGCTGGGAGTTCTTCTACCCACTTGGAGCCGTGCGGACTCAGTTTTTTCTTCAAAGTTGCGATCATCGTTTTGTTTGTAGATTCAGCTAGGTCATTTGCTTCAGGGTACCGTGGTGTTGAGAACACCAATCTTATCCCGTATGTATTGCAAAAGGTTTGCATTCTTTCACTGACGAATTGTCGTCCGTTGTCAGTGCGTATCTCCTTTGGGATCCCGAAGCGGCACAGGACATGTTTCCATAGAAATTTGATGACCTCGAGGTCTCGGGTTTTTTCCAAAGCTTCACCCACTTGGTGAAGTAGTCTGTTACCATAAGGATGTGGTCTTTCTGTTCGGTCCCTTTGGGGAGGGGCCCCACTAGATCCATACCCCAGACCATGAATGGCTAGGGGGTGATTGATGCGTGGAGTGGCTCTGCGTTCTTGTGAGTTGACGCCTCAAAGCGTTGGCAGCTATCGCATCTTTTAACATAATCGGTGGCATCCTTCTTGAGGGTAGGCCAATAAAATCTGGCGGTGACCGCTTTGTGGGACAGCGAATGAGCTCCGGCGTGATTTCTGCAATCACCTTCGTGTATCCCTGCGAGTACGTTCTCAATATCTTGTGAGGCGATGCATTGGAGGAGGGGTCCCCCGAATGATCGTCGATATAGTCTGTTATTAATTAGGATGAATCGGGCGGCCAGTCTTTCTATCTTTGCCAACTCATTTCTGTCGCCAGCTGGGGTCTCTCCAGTCAGGTGCTGGATGAGAGGAAGCCTCCAATCGTCTCCGTTGCGGCCGACAGGTGCGACGCTGTTTTGTGCGGTGACTGATGGTGCTAACAACCAGACTTCGGGGATCGGTCGAATATTATGGGTGGAACTGATTGTAACTAAACTGGCCAGGGCATCCGCCCGAGCGTTCGATTCCCGAGGAACACGACGGAGGTCCCACTCGTCCATCTTTCCTTTTAGTCCCTCGATGAGGGAATGGTACAATTTTAGGCGTTCTTCTTTTTGACAACTACCACATTGGCGAGCCAAGTGGGGTAATGTACTTCTCGAATTGATCCGATATCAATGAGCTTTTGTACTTCTTCATTTATTGCCTGGTTATTCACTGCAGAGAATTTGCGTCTACGTTGTTGCACAGGCCTGCAGTTGGGATCAACTTGAAGACGATGCATGATGATCGAAGGGTCAATCCAGGTCATGTCCCGATGCAACGAGGCAAATATGTGAGCTTTGCTTCGGAGGAATTCTACAAGGGCGCTTCTGACATCAGCGGGAAGCTCCGCTCCTATGAAAGTGGTACGAGTCGGGTCCGATTCATCTATATCTACTTCCTCGAGCTCCTCGGCCTCAGGTCTAACGGCTGGGGTCGGCGGCGAGCTGTGCTGCTGTGCACAGACGGCTCAAAAGCTGGCATAGTAACAGTCCCTTGAGGCCTTTTGCTCGCCTCTGGTGTTCTGGATTCCCCAGGGAGTGGGGAATTTAAGTGCCTGATGATACGACGAGGGGACTGCCTTGAGTTTGTGAATCCAAGGCCTCCCCAAAATTGCGTTATGTGCGGAGATGGCGTCCACGACTTGGAACTTCACATCTAGATTCAGGCCTCCACAATACATGGGTAGTGTGATTTCGCCCAAGGTCCGTTGTTGATCCCTGTTGAAACCATAGAGAGTCATGGTAACTGGTTCTATCTTGCTCATCAGGATCTGCATTTCTTTCAATGTTCGAAGGAACATAATATTTGCAGAACTGTCGTTGTCCACGAGCAACCTCTTCACTTGGCAGTTGGATATCAGTAGTGATATCACAAGCGCGTCATGGTGTGGATGAATAAGCCCTGACATATCCTCGGTGGTGAACTCTATTGATTCGTGTTGTTGCACGGGGCTAATGTGTTGGACCTCCTGATTGAGGACCCTGCGGGCCCTCTCGGCCGCGGAGCGTGACCTTCCACTAATCTCTGATCCTCCGACGATAACGTGGATTGTTCGTTCGGCGGGCGGTGGTTTCATCTGAGGTTCAGCGCTCCCAGTGGGGTTGGCATGCCTGCCCCTCGTCTAAGTGTTATTTCCTTTATTGGTTAGGTACTCGGTGAGGAAGCCATTCTTCAGAAGCTCGAGGACCTCTAAACATAGGGCTTGACACTCCTCGGTTTTGTGGCCGTGATTGTTGTGAAAACCACAAAACTTTTTTGCATCCCGTGTCTTGGGATCAGATTTCATCTTGGCCGGCCATTTCACGGCGCCACCGAGCCCCTTGAGCACATTGTTGACCAAGTAGTTCTGGTCGATACAGAGGTTGTAAGGCACTTCAACGGCTCTCTGCGTACGGCTGTACGGGTGGTCGCGTCGAGACCGACGCTCATTTCTGAAATCCTTGCGATCCACATACCTTGAACTCGAGGAGCTTCCTCTCGGCCGATCCTCTCGGTGTTGACTAGCGAGTTCATAGGCCTTTTGCTCATTCAGACGCGCAATACGATTCGGCTTGTCCTCTTCCTAGTTAATCTCAGCCCAGGCCTGCGAGAGGACTGAATCCATATCGTAGCAAGGGTGGCTAGTCAAGTCACGATAGAGCTTCGATGACACGTCCAAGCCATTCTTGAAGGCAAAGACTGCTGTAAGAGGAGGGCAGTTCAGTATTGAGGCGAGCTCCTGGTTGAAGCGCCCTACGTATGATCTCAAGGATTCTCCCTTTTTTATGCGTATGCTGTTAAGCGCGTCTGGGTGTTTGGCCATACGTCGGCAATTGGAATACTGCTTCCTGAAGGCCATATGAAGTTCCGAGAAAGTGGAGAAGGAGCTCCTCGGCAGGTTGACGAACCACTGGAAGGCTGGCCCAGTTAAGCTTGCTCCGAAGCTTTTGCACATGCAAGCTTCACGAAGGTCACTCGGGATCGAGGTGGTTAGCATCTTCTGCTTGTAGAGGGCTATGTGGTCCTCCGGGTCAGTCGTTCCGTCGTACAACTGGAACGATGGCGGCACAAACCTCGCCTGGACGTCTGTGTTGGTGATGTCAGGCGTGAAAGGTGAGTCAGCGTAGTTGTCTCGTGGTATCAGCGTGTCTGGAGGGATTATCCCCGGGATACGGCAGATGAGTTTCTCTAGTCCAGCCATTCGCGCTTCGAGATGCCTCTCGTACTCGCCCCGCAACTGCTCAATGACAAGGCGCTCAGTCGGTCGATTGGTCGTCGCTCTCGAGGGTCCGCGCCCGAGATCTGTTCTCGCAGGTGTATCAAGATCAATTGCGTCCTCCAAGTCGCGGGCCAGGTTTTTACGAGGGTCGGTTGGTTTCTCGCCAGTGGGTGGCTCCTCGACGATGGGTTGCTTTTACGAGGGTCGGTTGGTTTCGTGCGAAGTTGCTCGTTTTCCCTTCACAGGACTTGGTTAGTCGCATGTAACTCCATAATTCTGGAGTCCGTTTCTTTCGCGCGGCGTCGGTTCTCCTCAGCCTCCTCGGCCAATCGCGCCAGAATCGTATTCAACATCTCCAGGGGCACAGCCTTGGCGCCGCTGGTTAGTAGGGTCTGTCGCACCAGCTCATCTACAGGGACGAGATCCCTCGAGTCGGAGGATCCTGATGGGGGAGCCCCGGCCGTCTTCTTGGCTTGACTCCCGGCCTTCTCGTTGCCACCTGCCATCGTATTAACAGAAAAATAGTCATAAGGACCCCACGGTGGGCGCCAATTGTTGAGGTTTGAATTTCAGAGATCGGAGCCCTTAGAACTTTATGAAGAACATAGCAAACAACAATGAAATAGGCAAGAAATAAATAATCATAAAGTAAACAGAGGAAACCAATATTGAGAAAAGTGGACGTAATTATTAGGCTAGATCTATAAATATTTTGACAGAGTTTCAGCGAGATTGGCGTATGGGCAAAAAAGATGATAAAAAATGAGCTCCAGGCCTCTATTTATAGACAGGATAGAGGCAGGAGAGAGGGTCCTAACCTTAGGTGTCGTCCACTAACAGCTCGCCACGATTTTCGGAGAGGTTCCGAGTTTCTCGGGGTCGGTTAGTGTTGCAACGGTCGGGCGCCTCCAGGTTGCTGGGGTTTCCTTCCTCGAAATTCTTCGCTACCGACCCTCTCGGCTGCTCGGTGTTGAGGCGCTTGGTTGGTCGGTGTAGAGGTCTTGACTTTGAGGTATTTCACCATTCTGTTGGTCTTTGTGGTCAGGCTTCTTGTAGTGGACCGCTCACGTGGGCCGACTTGTCCATTGGGCCTGGGCCTCGCGGGCCTGGCCCCAACATGACCGATTTGGTTTGGAAAGTCTCAAACGTTACCATTTGGTTTGGCCGAGATTTTGCTTTTAGACCAGACCACGAACACCCCTAGCTGAACTCACGGCCCGTTCCCCTATTTTATTTTATTTTATTTTTCAAATTTTAATTTTTTTTATTCATAATAAATAAATTTATAAAATATTTTTTTATGTTTTTAAAATTTTTATTATTATTCATTTAGTTGTTTTATATTTGTATTGATAATTTTGAACTGATTCTAAACGGGTAGTTCTAACAATTTCAAAAATCTAGAACCTAAATCAACTCTTACGAAAAAAAGGGCACATTTCTGATTTTGAACCGTGTAGGCTGTAGCACATATTTGGTTGGTTCAGCACCGTGAACTGGCATGCCAATTTCATTTCCATTTGGTCATCATTGGGGAGAAAAGCACAACATTTACTATATAATTTTGAATCCTTTTTTTTTCTTTTAATTATATTTTGGTTTGTAAAATAAAACATCAAATCTTTAATTCGCAAAAGGTGCAAATGTAAAACTAATATAATAATTTGGTAAGCACTGTACAAGAAATCTACTCATGTGCTATGTGTGATTCATCAAGTGCTCAAAGAATATAGGACAGAATTTTCTTACATTTCATGCATGATTTTTTACCCACTGCTGAAGATGCTAGATTTACAAACTAATGATGATACGACCCAGCAACCTAAGTAATAAAAACATGATATCATCGTCTTTAAAACTTAGTACTCCATAAAACAAAATATGATCAACCATGAACCTCATTTCCACTGGTAGACCATGAAGGTAGAACTCTCCCTCCACTGACTTCGACATCCAATAGATTGTCGTCGAAGTCGATGTCTTCAAAATCGTCAAGAGCAGGATATGCATCGGCCAAGTTTTTCTTCTTTTTCTTTACCGGTCCTTTCTTGGACCGGGCAGTGCTCTGTGAAAAATCATCATCAATGGAGTTGCCATTATTGATGGCCTCCCGCCTCCTTTTCGAGCCGCTGCTCTCGGTGCTGCTGCTGCTACTTTTGTCTTTGTAATACTCCCTGATGGTAGTTTCAATGGTTTCCAACAACCTGTCACCGTATTTGTTGAGTTTCACCCTGAAATGATGGTAATGTAGACAGTTAGCTTCGATGCTTGCAGCTTGGAATAGCTCCTCATCCAAGGCAATCACTTACTTCCCAATACCGTTGATCTCTAGAAGTTCCTCTTTGGTTCTAGGTATCCTCTTACTGATATGCTGTAACGTAACATTTCTAACCAAAACAGAAAGAAGTAGAATATAAATGACACTTGTTTAAAAAGAAGCTGCTCCAAGGAGTTGAGTTATGTAAATTGGGTTCATACGTAAAAATATGATACGCCATCGCCGTTTCTCCTGCTTCTTTGACAAGGTTGTTTCTAAGAAGTCGCAGTGAAGAAAACAGTTTGAAAGAAAGGTTCTGCACAGACAATTGAGACAGTGGATAAATAATTGCACCTGTACTTCAAGATTTTAACTAATCGTGTATCGTAAAATCTACCACATCCACTTCGGACTGATGTTGGGCTGGGTTATCCATCTGTGGAGGGGCTTGCTTTCCAGATGCCAGTGAACCTTTTGCTGAAGTAGCTTCGAATTTACCTGACTTCACTGCTTTAGCAGGTAATCTGAAGGTATTTCCACAAAAGAATGATTCAAAAGAAACCAATAAAAGTGTAAAAGATGATATGAAGAATAGTTCAAATGATAGTGATGGACATGATTAAAAGGCCACACATTACCATTGATGGTTAGAGACATATTTTAGGTGAGAGTCTTTGAGATGGCAAATTATCACAAGTTAAGCCAACTTTAATTTCAAATGCAACACCACAAAATTCAAATGGCATAGATATCGGGAAGTTTATTTTGAGGAATGTATATTGATCAATTCGTTATTTTCCCCACCATTTCAATTATTGTAAGGTATCAACATGTGAGTAAGTTCAACAACCGGTAGAAGAAACTAGAAGCATGAGAGCAACCTACACTTGGCACATATTCTCTGCCAAAGTTAATTAAAAAGAAGCATTCCCTAGCAATGGAGGACAGTGGCAGATTCTACCATTCAGATGTGCAGCGGATGAGTAAATAGCTTACTGGAGCAATAGAACTATATGCTTCTCATTAAAAATGTTGCAGGATTCGCAAGTCGACAACTTAAAAGAATTTTACAGAACCCCACTTAGCAGATGAGACCATAATCTTTGGCCGATATGGATGGATTCTAGAAGCATAGCCAGGTCCGAAGTTGTCAGATTTCCTAAGTGCCTAACACATTAAGCATTCATTCGATGATCAATTAGTACTTGATTTGAAAATGAAAAGAATTTACACTAACTGGTTAGAAAATGATAGCTTATATTTACAAGCAAACAGAACCTTAGTTTAATTGTCTGGCCTCCAGCAAAGAGATTGTGGACTTTGGATTCATTCACCTGATACAAAAATCCACATAAAAGTTAATTCTTAAATAAGAAGATTAAATGGAGAAAGATGAGAGATGGAGATGAAAGAAAGAGAAAAGATAGAGGGGAAGGGAGAGAAACGAAGTAATTTCCTCTGTATGTAAACCTTATACTCTCCAAAAAAAGAAACTAGACATACTTACCTTCACCACGGAGGACACTGATCCATATACATCGCTTTTTTTCACATCCTCAAATAGAATATCTTCAGTGACCAAATGACGCAACACACGAGATGCTTCACCTTTGTCCAAATGTTTTCCAGCTCCATGCAAGCTCAATGTTTCGTGTCTGTGTTTCTTGACCTGATTTGTGTCAGAACAATGTGAAATGAATTGCTTAAATAAATGGGAAAGATGAAAATACTCTTCTGCATCAGGACATACAAATTGGCTTAAAGAACCTCTGTACACTTCCAACAGATGTGCGGTTGAAAACTGCTGCCCTGTTATCTTTGCCAATTCAACCTGTGAAGCATATTGCAGGAAGTCAAATCGCATATGGCATAATTTTCTAAATGCAATTCCATTTCTACTTTAATGCAAGAAAAAAAACAAAATTCACAAACTGAATACTTCGGACTAAATTTATTCCTATTAAAAAATATAACATAAGAAAATTAAGAAATCAAATTGAATTGGAAACCCTAACCAGCTGCTTAGCTATCTCAGTGACATCTTTGTCAACATAGCTTTGATTCTTGGAACAATTGTCACATGTTTTCTGGCAGTTGAGAGAATCAAATTTTTCACCGAAATGAATAAGTTGTAGCAGACGTCGACAGTCAACATCATTCTCACAATAGCTAACCTGAAAACAGTTTCAGTAATAAAAGATTAAAGGCATATTCATGCTTTGCCCGCTTTACAGCAAACTACTTTTCAAACTACCATTCTTAGAAGATTTTCAGTGTTAGTCTCCAATGACCTCCCTGAGAATGCCATGTTGGCACGACTATGTCCAGATGCAAAGGGAGACTGCTCAACCACTCCTTGACTAATCATGTGTTTAACCCGAATCTGCAGAAAAACAGACAAGGAGATACAATTTCAAGTTGACATGAAAAGAAAGCGAGGAGTGCAAATAGCAATCCAAGAACACATCAGAGAAGCCTGCAAAATAATATCAGCAAGACATCACGATCAAAGAGGGAACGAGATAGCTTCTGATTTAAGAACTCACATAATCGCTGTAGCTGTAATATAACACGCAAGATGAAGGTTGGCCATCCCTACCAGCACGACCACACTCCTACATGCATTAAGGTTATATTCGCCAGATAAGGAATAGATAATAATCATTTTGCTACAAAAATCGGAGGATATCTAGAACACAATTGAGCAAAGAGATTGCCTTTTTTAGATAATACCTGATGGTAGCCTTCTATAGATTTTGGAAGAGAATGGTGAATGACAAACCTAACATCAGGCTTATTTATACCTAAAAGAACTTGAGTCAATATACATCTAAGCTTTCAAAATATAGCGAACACCTACGCAATCTTACCCATGCCAAAGGCCACTGTTGCACATATAATGTTGATTTCGTCCTTGCTCCATTGTTTCTGTATCGCTGCACGCTGTGTAGACTCTATGCTCCCATGGTAAAATGCTACCTTGTGCCCATACTCCTGAAAAATGCATGAGCTGCCTATATAAGATAGCAAGAAAATCAAACACTTTTTTAGCAGCTCACATACAGCACCTTACAGCTTCCTCACAACGCCAAGCTAAATAGCTGCAATGCTTTTCTTTCTTTCTCTTCCTTTAACTATTAAAGTAGATGGGATTGTTCCCAACTCAAATCATAGCACTTGATAATGAGAAATAGACTATATGGAATCTATGAATCTGATACTCCATATAACTGAATTTATTTACCAAAATATGGAATTGGGCCCATACCATGGAGATCTGGTTGAGTTGCAACGTACTAAACAATAAACATCATTTACCGACATATTTTAAAAGGAAGAATTTTAATTTACTTCAACTTTTAAGATTTATAATATCATGGTCAATGAGGTTTTGAGCAACGAAATGAAAATCTAGAAAAAGTTTTGAAACAATTCTACCCCAAGATCAGGGAACAACTTGCCTATTTGTACTCCATTTACACGAATAAGGTGAAAAAAATTACAAAACTCAACATACTAACCTTTAACTTTTCAGCTACCTTTTCACAGTCCATTCTAGAAAGACAATAAATGATCCCACACTC
Source organism: Plectranthus barbatus (assembly GCA_026898455.1). Taxonomy (NCBI): domain Eukaryota; kingdom Viridiplantae; phylum Streptophyta; class Magnoliopsida; order Lamiales; family Lamiaceae; genus Plectranthus; species Plectranthus barbatus. Next base: position 19,519 of record JAPKLW010002291.1, on the reverse strand, counting down.
ATCAAAATGATTCTCTTTAATAAATTTGTCCATATCTTCTATACACTTCCTTGTCTTTGGAATGATTGAATATCTGAAATATTTGAAACATCAGAAATGACAATCTTGAACGATATAAATCTTGAATTGGCACTTACCGCAAGTTTGGGCGATTAAAACTTTGCCGGAAAACAATACAATTCACTAAACCAAGTGCTTGCACAACATCTTCCTTTACACTGATAGTAGCAGTAGCAGTTAAGGCCAGTACAGGTACAGTTGGAAACATCTGTTTCAAAATACCCAGACCCTGCACAAACCAAATGCAGGTTGGATAAAGCCAATTTCCAGGATTATATTTGTAGAAAATAAAAACATGTTGCTAAAAAAATTATTGCAACATGTTACAAACATGTTGGTTCCAGAAGGAATTGATAATTGATGATTCAAGGTAAATTTTATTTAGGATTAAAATGAAGGAGCAGGTTGTTTCTGGAGAGATTTAGTTCCTCTTATTCATAGAGTATAGCGTTGGAGTCATTTACAGTCATTGAAGAATTCAGTTTTTTGGTCGGCCTTGTGATTGGGACAGGCATGCCCCCATCGTCTTTGGTGTTTGTCACTTGGTGCCAGCAGGTTCTTTAGAACTCTTTCTGAGGCTTTCAGTATTATTCACTAATTTTCTCGCTCCTTGCTTCTATCATACCTTCACTCTATCATGTCAAAGGGGAGGGGGAAAAAAAAAAGCTTCACGAACTTTTTGTTCATCAAGCAAAAGATTTCATAATTTTAGTCACATTCTACGAGAAAACAGACAACATTGCTGTATAATTGAGCAAGGCAGCAACTAGGCGCTAGGCGACCACTACCCGACTTGAAACCCCATAAAATCAGCTCCATTTGGCATTTCCGGGTTGTTCAACACCTAAGCACCGCCTAGTCAACCCAGTTGCCCAAATATTATACTCCCTCCGTCCCATTTTAATAGTCTCGTTTCCCATTTTCGTGCGTCCCACTTTAATAATCTCATTTCTAAAAAAGGTAACTTTTTCACACTCAACAATAAAATATTAATTCCACTCAACTCATTTTACACTCACATGTCTTGGTTATTGTGCCAAAAGCAAATGAGACTACTAATCTGGGACGGAGGGAGTATAATTTTTAAAAAAATAATTAAAACATATATATTTGAAATGTTATAAATAATAAAAAAAAAACAAGTTTCTAATTAAGTACCGCCTACGAGCTAGGCCCTATCAGAGCGCTAGACTAACTCCTAGTGAGTTTTACAACCATGTATACATACAAATGCATCAGTAGTTGAAGGTTATTGCAAGTTTTCCACACAATTATTATATGCAATTCACGTGCTTGAAGCTCTAAATTATCAGCAATCAATTCCACCACTCACATAAGACAATTTTTTAGATAGATTTTAATGTAAAACCTGGTAATCTGGTCTAAAATCATGTCCCCATTGGCTCACACAGTGAGCTTCATCAATCACAATCCTAGCAAGAAACTCACGAGCATGTAGATTCTCCAACTGCCGCAAAAGAACATCACTTCTAAAGACACAAAACAAGAAAAATAGAAGTTTAGAATTTCACATAATTATGGAAGGCATCATGGTTAAACACTCCAGCTTCTCTTCTAGATCCCATAAACAATGCATAAACTAGTTCAGCTTAAAGTGAAACAAACCAAAAGCAGCAACAAGTTGCATGATCTTTGATATTTTAACATTAAAATAATCTAGTAAATCATACCAATACACCAGGAAACGTGCTGCTTATTATTTTGCCATCTGAAGGGGAAAAAAAAAATTTACACTTCAAATTACATGACTTTCAAGGAAGGCTTTAATTTTCTAAAAGCAAACCATCTAGACTGTAGTCAGCATTGTTGGATAAATAATCGTGTAAATAAAATTAGCGCATTTTCATAGTACTTCTACAACAAAAGCTGCAATCGAAAGGCATAAGAACAATGAATTATTGACTAATAACCTTTAGCAAATAATAAAGAAGGAAATCCGAGGGTTTAGTTTGAAGCAGTTTAGAACTATGAGAACCTACTCACTTGGCAATTTTCTCCGGGGTCACATATAACAGCTTGTATTTGCAGTTTTCTGAATTAAGCTCCCTGAGAATCTCCTGCTGCTGAGGCCAGTCCAGTGTGGCACTAAGATAAGCAGCATCTATATTTGCCTGGTTGTGAATTAATAACAATACGCACATTGAATTTTATCTTAGTAATAGCATACATTCAAATTAAATGAAGAAAGCAACTGTTTAACTGGTCTAGCATACAAGATTACCTGCAAAAGATGCATGATTTGGTCTTGAATAAGAGAAACAAGAGGTGAAATGACTAAAGTTATGCCAGGACATATACAGGCAGGGAGCTACAAGAAACCAGCATTGACACCATGTCAGAGACGAGCTTAAGTAAACTCATAAAGTGACAAATAAAAGATCCATTTTATACCAACATTTAAAGCAAACTCAATGTCCATAAGGGAAAAATCAGTTTGCAGTACTGAAGAAAAAAATAAGACTTTGCATCAGGATTGAAAAATACAAACTAGATCACAATATAGTAGTTCTGTCACAAACATTAGATTTGAGCTTATATCGAATAAGCATTTCAATCTCCAGACTGAGCCTAAATATAAAATATATAGGTAAGAACAAATAATCAGGAATCAAATTACAATAAATATCTTATCTAAAATGTTACCATTCAACATGAGCAGGAAAAAAAAAACATATGGGAGATAATTTAGCTAAAAAATCTCATAATTCAAAAAAAAATGTAGGCTTGACAAAAAGGAAAAGGGCAATGAGACAAAAGAAATTTACTTAACCTGATAAGTAAGACTTTTCCCCCCTCCAGTTGGCATTAAAACAAACACATCATGTCCACTCATTGTGGCATTGATCACCTCTCTTTGATTAGGCCGGAAGGAATGATTGCCAAATGTTCTTTTGTTTTCAGCCTGATATTCAATCGACAAACAAAAGATTAGGATGCTAATAAGTGGAACTTGAAGTTAGAGATAGTATCCAATATAAAACCTCTAGATTTTTTGTCCAAGGAAATTCCCGACTACTCCATTTTTGTTCAGTTGAACCATCTATGTATTTGACTTCAACATATTTCGGCACATAAGGTGCTCTCTCAAACGGAGTAGTTGAAACTCCGATACCATCGGTGGAATAGTATGGATTGGATGAACCCCATCTATCAGACCCATATTGTGAATTATTTTCTTGAAACTGAGAATCAAGCCTTGTAGGACCAATTGAGTATGGCACTGTGCAAGGGGTTTCACGACAAAAAGCTGAAGGTGCTGCTGTGGATGCTGAAAAATGTGATGTTCTTTCCTCATCAACTAATATTTTGTCAATATGCTTCTCGAGCAGCTTAATTTGTTCTTTCAGCTTCTGCCTAACATTAACAAGTAATACCATAAATTTTAGATAATTCCATAACCTAATAAAAAGTTTGAAAAAATACAACTCCTTAATAACATTACTTGAATAAAGGCACATAGCAAAAGAGAATGAAAAACAAAAGTATAAATTCATTTTAGTTTTTATATTGTTATTAAGGAATCATCATAAATTCTAGATAATTTCATAACCTGATTAAGAGTCTGACATATACAACCCCTCAATAACATTACTTGAATGAAGGCATATTAGCAAAAGAAGAGAATGAGAGATTAATATTACAATTTATTTTAGTTATAAATAGCATTAACCAATTGTGACATATTGTGAATATGCTTCTCGTTCAGAAAATCTATACATTAACAAAATTCTGGAAATGGTAGATTCAAATCACATGTCTTCCACATGTATTAATTGAATATTCTTAGAATTAAATCATGAAAGTATAGACAACACCAGCGAGAGAAATGCTAACCTTTCCTGACGAAGGGCCTCTATTTTCTGAGAGGTCATTTCATCAGCATTGTCTATAAGATCATTTGATATCTCTATCAGAGTATCCTTCATTGTTTTAAGGTGATTTGAAGCTTCAGGGCACAATCCTAGCTGCTCCAAAAATGAAATCCAGTGTCAGAATTTGACAGTATATCTGGACGATTGCTAGAAACAAGTAGAATGATAGAATACCTTACAACCGTGACTGCATATCAAGCACAGTTCTGGAGGCAAATTGGTACCCTCACCAGGGAAATTGTCATTATGCGGAGTGAATGGTGGAAATTTAGAGATTGATGATTGAGGTGTTGACTGATAGTGATCCAAAACTATTTGGTCAACATCAATATTCTGAAAATAGAATGTTTCAATTGTCATAAGTACTAATAACTTAGTTTGGGAAAATAAAATGACAACAGGAGGGGGAAGAGATGAAGCAATGGCAAAGAAAAGCTGTATAAAGTTTCTGGAGAAAATACAGTTTCAGTCTTTGGAGGGAATTTAATGATAACCATTATGCCCTACCAACTTATGATTACCCCAATCGCATATTGTAAGCACAGACATGTATTACCTCCAAAATGTCATCATCATCATCTATGCCTACTGGAGCAGAAGACTGGGGGTCGTTTGTTGCATTTGTGTGGATTGCAGATTTACTGGCAGTACAATGAATGGTTTCTTTTTGCAATGTATTGCTCAATATTGAGTGTGAGTCCTTTGGCCCAATCAAAACCTGTCCAGCACTCTTAATCTCAGCAGTGTGGGTTGAAAAACAACTTGTAGAGTTTTTACTAGGTTCACCAGTTTGGACACCTCCTTTATAAATGCTTTGATAATTTGTGTCTCGCACTGCAGCTCTGCTTTTCAAATCAGAATGGAAATGCAGAGTTGTTTGTCTTGAACTTCCAGATAAGGATCCATTGACGGGTTTTGCTAGAGGAAGGCTTTTCCCAGGTTTACTATAACTTTTAGAAGATAACTGAAGGTTGGAAAGTAGCTGCCACGCCTGCTGGGATTTGCATTCCAATCATCATTTGGCATAAAAAAAAAAAACCAGTAAAACTATAGCATTGTGAGGCATTGAAAGGCACATATGAAATTTCTTATACTAAAAATCTAACTTCCTGATGTCAAAAATTAATGGTAAAAGCAGAGTTGATAGTAGTTAATTAAATGCAAAAGGCATGCTATATAAATTTAAATGACCGCCAAATCCTTGAAGCAACCAGCCATAATAAGCTTAAAGCAGATTAACAATTCAACAAGACAGTGGTGAATTCAAAGTTTCATCGCACTGAGAAGTAGATAATGGAAGTGATAATCTGGAAATGACAAATGTACCAAACGTATACCACATTTGAAACCGTACAAAGAAAACAACACCACATTCAAAATGGTATAAAGAAAACAACATACTGATGTCAAATCGACATTTCACCTTTTCAAGTTGCTGGCTGTGCATCCTGACATCTTGGACTTGACAAAATACAGACCTGGAATATGAAAATAACAGCGTAAGAAAGAAGAACTGAATAATGACATTTCAATCAACATTAACTTGAAACTTGATTAATATAGTCCAAAAAGTTATTGAAGAATAGTTTGGGAAGCAAGGTTGATCTATTACATCCTGAATGTACCTTAAGTACTTCTACAGTAAAGCTCTCTCGTGAAAGCCAAAAGCAAGATACTAAAGATTGGAGATATAAGTTGGCATTAATCTATACACAGTGACTTCATCTTCTAAATTATGAAGGTAAAGATACAAAAATGAGAATATCGGAAAATGGAAATAGATTTACAGAAGATGGTGTTCATTTCGACAGAAAAACAACTCAATGAAGTATATACCTTGCACCCATTGCTTCATCAACTTGAGGTTGCTGAGTTGACAACGATAACAGGAAATTCGAGCTCAGAAACCTATCTTGGCTCAAGAAGTTATCGTGTGCTTTGGCATGCTCTGACCAATTGAATTTACAATTCATGTCTACAACTAAGTTGCTTCAGCTGCATCAACAAATTACTTTCAGAATGAACTAAATAAAGTATGCCCCTTCTCCTTGCCCCGTCTGCGTTTGCTTCATCACCGCAAAACATCATACTTCCCTGTTAACCTATTTGTTGGAAAAACCCAAGCAAAACTAAGAAAAGACTGAGAATCCAAAAGTCTATTTCCCTTTTTATAGTCACGAATTCCCGGCATATATCATTTTCACTTGTTAATCCCCAAATGAAATTATATTTCCTCAAAAAAAAAAAAAAAAAAAAAAAAAAAAAAAAAACTTGTTATGGCACTTCAAATCGATAAAAATGCACGCAAAATATTTAAGATTGAGGGAAAATCAAACCAACCATTACGAACGTGTAGACAATAAGGGCGACGGTGATAGCCTAAACAGCAGTAAGTTGAACTCCAAATCTTAGGAGGAAGTATGCTTTTGAGAGAGAGAGAGAGAGAGAGAGTTGAAGTGAGGCAGTAGTCAGGAGTTTGGAGCCTTCGAGCGGAAATGGGATTTGTAATGGCGGGATAATCAAAAAATCAAAAATTCTAGAATTAATTTACATCGATTTATACTCAAATTCACTCATCTTGTTTAAATTTCATTGCTTTAATGTAATGGAATTTAAATTATATTGCAGAATATTTTTACATTTATAAATTTTATTAATTCTTAATCGAGATAAAACTAATTTTCTCTCTATTTTATATATGTAAAGTAAGATAAGATCACCACTCTTGTAATTAAATGCCTTTAATTATTTATTAGTCTTACCGGGCAAAGCTCAATACAAGCTAAACGAAAGGGTTTTTCTAAGTATTGCAAAAAATGACAGTACAACCAACTATAACCAAGCAACTACTGTTTATTGTTTAAATGAATGCATGAGCTACCGAAAGAAGAAAATGTTCAGTTGCATTATGTTGTAAATTGTGTTTTAGTGATTTCCGATCAAATTGGATCGAAGAGTGGCGTAGAGTTTTTTGTATCCGAACCACTATAAATCTAGTGTTATTTACTATTTTATGTGTTTACAAAACTCACTACTTTAACAAGTTGTGAGTTTTGTAAATTTGAACCACTAAGTTGAAGACTCCATTATGTTTAGACTGATAAATCTGAACAAAAAAACTATTCATCTTGAAAACATTAATTGTGATATCAAAATCTGTTATACCCAAATTTTACCAACAACATTCCTAAAATCGCAAAAAAAAATGAATAAATTATAAATTACAGTAAAATTTGAACACATATTCTCATTATAATGCATACAGTGACTCAATGAGTGAAAAATAAAGAAAAATAGTTGAAAGCAACCTACATTTCAAAAATTGAAAACAAAATCCACATAAATATCTGAAAGAAAAATTTGTAGCAACTTCAAAGATAAATTTCATAAAAAAATAATGTATAAACGAACACATTGTAAAGAGTTGTACTTTTAAAATATATGAAATAATAAATATTTTTGAAAATATAAAATTTTTAATAAAGTGAAATTTGTCACCGAAACAAAAAATCGACAAAAGATAAAGTCGCGGTAAAATAGGGAAAATATATCATCAATTTTCACAAATCAAATAAATAAATCATAATGTTTTGCCGTTAGGGACTTATATCATCAAGTTCAGTTATGCTAGAAAAATCGATCATTTGTTATTAACGGTGTTAACTAATTGACAATTCACCCACTAAAATGACAAGTGTCACACACATGGCAATCACATGTTTTTTAATATTAGGGAAATATATTGGTATCTTTCACAAACTATGAAAAATATATTACAAGGTTTTTGTTGTAAATTGAAGTGATTGCAAATATAAATAACAAATACTCCATCTGTCCCAATTTATTAGTCTCGCTTACCTTTTTTGTTTGTCCCACTTATTAGTCCCCTTTCTTAAAATGACAAACTTTTTCACACTCAACAATAAAATATTAATTTCACTACACTCACAAACATTGATTATTGTGTCATTTTTGTTTGGGACTAATAATTAGGGACGTAGGGAGTATAAAATAAAGTACACAAATATTTATAATGGTTTGAACGTAAGCTTTACTTCTTCAAGCCTACACATGTGATATACTATTATTCGATATGAAGAACATAATTACAGGGTTACATAGTTATATAACACAAACTCTACTCTCTCTCTCTAGACTAGTTAGTCTCTACTAGCAACTACAATGTGTTTAAGCCAGTTTACAATTGTGAGAAGTATGAGTATTTATAAGGATAGATTCGTAGATACATACGGATATTAATCCTCACATGGTAAAGATATATAAATCATAATATATCTCAAATAGATTAATACTTATCCAATAAGGATAAACCTTGTCAAACAAGAAAAGATATACAACATATTTTTTTCATAGCTCACTCGAATTACTTATTTGCTTCTCTAACGTGGGACAATTGAGTTTGTCAATCCCAAAAGTTTTGTTGTTACGAAATTACATCACAATATTTTGTTTATTAGGAAAATATATCGTTCATTGATGTCCGTATTAATTAAGTAGTGATTAGCGGATGAATCACCACTTAATTCACACCATTAGTAGGGGTGGCAATTTTTTGAATCAAATCCTTATTGTGTAAACCCGTTAGTGATAAGATCAAATCCGTATTGCCAAGATAACAACGCGAAATCGATTCGTTAGCACATTAATTATTCGATTAGAATCTCATCCAAATAATGACCCGAAAAAAAAAATAAACAAACAAGATCTAAAATAAATTGATATAAGTAATACGATACTAATACTTATATTAAATAAAAAACATTAGGAGTTTTATCGATCTATCGATTCGGGACCCGAAAGATTAATTATCAATTCAAGACCTGAAAGATCTAAAAAAATTTCATTTCATGACCCGAAAGATCAAACAAATCTCAATCCAGGACCTGAGATTAATTATCAATTCAGGACCTGAAAGATCACAAAAATTCTCAATCCATGACCCGAAATATCAAACAATTCTCAATCCCGGACCTGATATTCACGTCCTGGATTGAGTATTGTTTGATATTTCGGGTTCTGGAATGACAAATCATATTTCGGGTCCTGAATTGATAATTAAACTATATTTTCGGTCATGGATTGACAATTCTCCAAAACATTAATATAAATGACAAAAATTTTTAAATTTGACAACTATTAAATATTTGAAGAAAATAAAATGTTTTCATATTAATTTATTAACAGATATATACATCTAATCCGAAACTTATTCGACTAAAGGATCATCTGATCTGTTTATATCTTATCCATATCAAATTCGAATACGATCTAAAATTATCGTGTGCTTATTATATCAACCCAATAACGATCTGAATCCAATAAATTTCAATCTATATCATTTATTATCAAGTGAATTTGTGTCGGACTAAAATTGTCATCCCTAACTATAACAAATGATAAAATTATCTAACAAACAAAACGCTATGATAAAATTCCCTAAAAGCAAGACTAACTGATATATTTTTATAATTTGTAAAAGAAGATTTAATTTCCTAATATTCAAAGATATACCATTGTATTATGTGTGTGCCATGTTTCATTTAACGGATGAATAATTACTTAATTAATACGTTAATAATAGATAAAACATTTTTCTAATTGAATTAAATTTGAAAATATAATTTTTTAACTGCAAAATTTTGTGATATATTTTTTTTATTGGTGAATGATAATAATATATTTTCCTATTTCTTAAAAAAAAAAAGTGGCTAATAAATTTATATTTTAAGATTATGACTTTTTAACCCTTTTAACAAATTCAAGGAAGTCTCAAGGGTAGAACAGTCATTCCGACCAACAATTCTAAAGCAGAAAACCCTAAATCCTACTCCGCCCAACCTTTAAAACTGCCTGGGCAGTGTATTTTTTCAATTTATTTCCAGTCTGCTTCAGAAATCATCAGAAAATGGGTGTTTTTACTTTTGTTTGCAGAGATTCTGGCTCCGAATGGTCGGCGAAGCAGCTCAACGGCGAGCTCGAAGCTTCTACAAGTTGCTCGTTTGATCTCCAGCGTAAACTCGTTCAGGCCGCTTTATCGGCTGACTCCGGCGCCGTTCAGTCCTCCTTCTCCCTCGTCACTCCTAAATCCGCCGTGTTTCAGGTTTTCATTTTTTCCCCTCACGTTTCACATGTGTTGGTATCATCGGTGTGTTTGATTCGAAATTGATAAGCATACCTTTCTGATTGGATTTATTGGTTTTAGATTTGTCATAAATTAATGAAGTGTTATACTGTTAAACCGTGAGATCGATGAATTGAGTATTATATATCCGATTAACGTTGCTCTCTTAATTTTTGTTTCGGTTACGATGGGGTTAGCTTTAGCCTAATTGTACCTCTGCATTTACTTGCCGTGACTCTTGCTTTTTTATCTGTCGTTTTTTTTTTTGAAAGATAATTGGCAATTTTGCTCTCTGCTGGTAATTTATTATATTCTGATTTATCGTTAGTTTTTTTGACAATGCATATCGTGTTATTAGTTATATCGTTGACTGGTAAGAATGAATAATGTAGGTGATTGTCGGCGGTGGAGGCGGTGGCGGCTTCATTGGAGGTGGAGGTGCTGCAGCTGCAGCCTCTGGTGGCGGCGGTGCTGCTGCTGCCGAGGCACCTGCTGCTGAGAAGAAGGAAGAAGAGAAGGAGGAGAGTGATGATGACATTGGCATGTCACTCTTCGACGATTAGATCAACTCTTTCAGGTTAATTAGATCTATGTTTTTGCCTATTCTGTCGGATCCATATTTTGTTTACTTTATTTTCAACATTGTTGGTGAAATTGTAGTTTCACTGCTGGTTTTGGATTTTTGAATTCTCCAACAATCATTATTCCCTGTTAATCTTTAAATTTCCCATCGTCTTGAATTCTATTCATTTTGTGGGATTTGAATTCCCTGTGACTGATGATTATTTTCACTGGTCACTCAAGGTTCGTATGCAAATTTTGTGATTTTATTAGGGGTGTGTATTTGGTTACTTGGTTTGGTTTTGGGCAGTTTATAATTGGATTGAAAAATTAAAATTGTATACAATGAAAAACTTAAAAATAAGAAAAAAGTTGAATCGAAGTTTCATTTTGATTTTTAAAGAAATAATAATAGTTATGATAAATTTCAAAAATCTTAGAATCTTTTTTTTTCTTTGAGCTAGAAACAACAACTTCGATTAATCAATATCAGTGTGACCTGAAATAATGTGCTGGAGTGCTACATCAAAAGGGTCCAAAAAAACACCAGCTTGTTTGTGGACACCATCAAGATTAGCAATCTTATGTGCCAAAAAATTTTGGTTTCTAGGAACCCACAAAAAATAAACTTCATCATAAGAATGAGCAACATGCAAATATCAAGGATAATAATGCCCAATGAAGTTCTCGGAATGTCTTTGCTCTTGAGCTGCACAATCAAGCCTTGGTTGTCCATAACAACACAGATACATCGCAGCCCCTCCAGCACTGCAACCTCCAATCCCAAAAGATAGGCCATGGCCTCTCCAAGGCAAATATCTATATCTATATATCTATATAATATACTAAAGGAGTTCCGGTCAATTCCCTCCAAAATTCTAAAAGACCGTGCACATTAAAAAACTTTAATAAAAGCCTAAATGTATTTTTCCTTTAAAATTTTTGTATTTGCATATAATTTATTTATTCTAATTTATTAATATTTTTCAATCATAAAATAAGTCTTTATTTAATATTTTATAACAATAATATATAATTATAAATATATTTAATATTATAATAATATAACATTTTAAAATAAGAATAATAATATTATAATAGTTATGATTAATATGATCATTATTAAAAATAGTGGATATTTAAAATAATAATAGAATAAATAAAAAATAATTATAAAATAACATAAGATAAAAAAATAAGAAATAAATAATTTGTTATTGAGATTTGCGAATGATAAATGGGAATTAAATCCACCATTTTGGAGGGTTTGTAATTTCAAAATATTTGAGTATCATTCTCATTCATACATTTTCATTTCTTTCAACCGAACGGTGTATTTCGAAATTTTCAACATTCACCAACCTAATGAATCATTATTATATTGTAAAAACTCTACATATAAAATATGTCCGTGCAACGCACGGGTGTATTTCTAATAATATACTAAAGGAGTTCCGGTCAATTCCCTCCAAAATTCTAAAAGACCGTGTACATTAAAAAATTCTAATAAAAGCCTAAATGTATTTTTCCTTTATAATTTTTGTATTTGCATAAAATTTATTTATTCTAATATATTAATATTTTCAATCTTAAAATAAGTCTTTATTTAATATTTTATAACAACAATATATAATTATAAATATATTTAATATTATAATAATATAATATTTTAAAATAAGAATAATAATATTATAATAATTTTGTTTAATATGATCATTATTAAAAATAGTGAATATTTAAAATAATAATAGAATAACATAAGATAAAAAAAATAAGAAATAAATAATTTCTTATTGAGATTTGCGAATGATAAATGGGAATGAAATCCACCATTTTGGAAGGTTTGTAATTTTATAATATTTGAGCATCATTCTCATTCATACATTTTCATTTCTTTCAACCGAACGGTGTATTTCGAAATTTCCAACATCTACCAACCTAATGAATCATTATTATATTGTTAAAACTCTACATATAAAATATGTCCGTGCAACGCACGGGTGTATTTCTAGTAATATACTAAAGGAGTTCCAGCTTTTCCCTTCAAATTTTTTGAAAAGCGTGAACATATTAAAAAATTATTAAATAAATTAATATTGTTTCTACAATTATATTGCTTCCATATTATCCAAAATGCATATTTTTAAAGAAAGTTTATAAATCTAATTTTGGTAATATTAAACCTTGAATTTGCACGCAAAAAAATTATAGTTATTTCGAAAATTTGGAACATAGGTGGATGAGCACAATAAATAAAAACTTTGTTAATTGATAATATAATTGTCTCACAACAAATGAAAAAATAATTGCAAAACAATCATAAATTTATTTAATATATTTTATTTGACATTTACATATTTTTCAAGAATTTTGGAGAGAATTACCTAAAATTATTTGTATATTATATAGGTGCTTTATCGACCAGAGGGTAATTTGCGACTAATACAAGATAGAATACGTAAAATACCACCAACTTACATATAAGTGATAGATTTACAAAATAAAATGTGATGAATTTACAATTAATGTATTTGAATTTGAGATTTCATAATTCAACATGCATAACTCCATTACAAAATCATTTCAAAGAACACATTTAACACTTTTTTATGCATCATAACATTAATGAAAGTTGTTCTTTCTAAATAGTGAATATACAATGTCTTTTTAAGAATATATGTTTAAAATTAATGTATTATTTATGGATTCATTTATATATACTTTTAATTGATGAATGAATGAATTAATAAAATAAAATATCTAAAAGGAAAAGGAAGACTATCTTTTCAAAAAATATATAAATATTGAATAATTAATTCATACACATATGTTAAACTACAAATATTTTAAATATTTTCGTGCAACGCACGGGTACAAACCTAGTTCTCACAAGAAATAAAAAACTTTGAGCTGATTTTAAGAGGGACCGCGCAACAATCACTGTTGATTAGGAGTGTACACGGTCCGGTTTGGCCAGTTTGAAGGTCGAAGTATGGACCAAACCAAATAAAACGGTTTGGTTCGGCCGGTTTAACGGTTTGGAACATGACTTTAACGAGCTAAGTCAAAAAATAAAAAATAATTCTATTTTTAGCAATAAATTTTTTGAGAAATTAAAAAAAATAAATAATGGTTCTCATCGACAAAGTACAAGACAATCATAATAGAAACAAACAATTTATGGCATCAAAATATAATAGTTCATATCTCATTCTCAAAAATAATAGTTCATAAAATGTCACATTATTACGATGCGACAATGGTGAAGACGACCAACGCTTAAATTAAATTGTGAGATTGTAATATTGAATAGTTTAGGTTTTTTTTTTAATTTCAATAAATTAATCAAAATGTAGGAGAAAAATAAAAATTATATAATTTTGCACAATATAGGATTCATACTTATTCCGAGAATATAATAATGGTAAAATGAGAGACGTTTACAAATAAATAAAAATGTTGGAGGAAAAAAGTTCATGATGTTGCATATAGGATTTGAACTTGTACCTTTTAAAATTCAAAATATAATTTGAACCACTACACTAAATGTACTACATTAATATTTTTTGTACAATATATAATTTAAATATTTATTAAAACTATAAACGGTCCGGTCCGGTCCAAACGTTTCTGTACTCAAACCATGGACTAAACCAAACAATATGGTTTGAAATTTATGGTCCGGCCGGCCAATTAATTCACTTGCTAAACCGGCCAAACCGGCCAAACCGGCCAAATTAATTCGGTTCGACCGGTTTGGCCGGCTTGAACCGTGTACACCCCTACTGTTGATACCTGCCAGGCCCCCGATCCTGATGGATCGAAAGAGGCATCCGAATTGATCTTAAACCAGCGAGCATGAGGGGGCGACCAAGGGGGGGGGGGGGGGCGAAAGCGGTTGCCAACAGGGAAGGCCTGAGGTTCATCATTTGCAGATTGGTACTGCAACCTGGAAGATGAGGCAATAGCAAAGCACTCCTGGGTTGTCATCTTCATTTGCTGAAAATACAAAAGATTACGAGATTTCCAAAGGATCCATAAAAGAGCGATGTAGATTTCGATAAAGTCGGGCGGTTTATCCTTGATCATTCCCAGGACCCAATCTTAGATCGAGCATGGACGACCTTCAGTGTCAGTGTTAATCCTCAAGAGGCTAGTCTTCCAAAAAAATATGCTCCAGGTGCAATCTCTAAGGGGATGTTCCAGAGTTTCCTCCTCTTCTCCACATCGGCCACAAATGAGGTCAATGGGGACCCCTCTTCTTTGGAGATTTGTTTTGGTTGGGAGAGTGGGTTATTGGATGACGAAGAGGCTTTCGATGATGTTGCATCTTTAATGCTCTTCGCTACCCAATAACCTGACTTAACAGTGAAGCAACCATTCTTAGTATGTCTCCATAACAAGTAGTCTTCCGCAAGGTGGGAAGAGATAGGGATCACCTCAATTGCTTTAATGATCTCGGGAGGAAAAAGGGAGTGCAGGAGCTGGTCATTCCAATTATTTCCTTCATCATTCATCAAGTCCCGAACAACTATGATATCTTGCAAAACAAACAAATCTGGGGAGGGCGGAGTAAGTGGAAAAACACTCGGTATCCAATGATCCCTCCAAACTGAGATGGATCGACCATCCCTAATAGTCCATTCAACGCCATCTATCAAGATTGGCAACCCAGCCAAGATACTCCTCCACGAAAAGCTTGGATAATGCCCAAGGCTTGCTTCCAAAAAAGAATGTTGGGGGTGGTACTGAGCTTTCCAACAACGAGCAAGGAGAGAGCTCGGGTTAGTGATAAGCCTCCAACCTTGTTTAACAAGAAAAGCTTTATTGAAAGACTCCAGCTCCCTGAAACCCATCCCTCCAAATTCATTCCTCGCACATTGTTTCTCCCACGAGCACCAATGAATTCTTCGCTCACAGTTTTTCTGCCCCCACAAAAAATTTGCAATGACTTGATTAATTTTCTGAATGGTTGAGAGGGGGAGGAGACAACAGCTCATGATGTAGGAAGGGATTGCTTGTGCGACAACTTTAATAAGAACAAGTTTTTCGGCTTGAGAAAGAGACCTAATTTTCCAATTTTTGAGCTTTTTGTGCACACGATCCACCAGAAAATCAAAAATTTCCCCCTTTCTTCTTCCAATGGATACTGGCATGCCCAGATAAGAGAGGTGTTGTTTAACCACAGGAGTACCCCACAAAAAACCCAAGAAAGAAACTCGATCAGGATGGAGGGACTTGCTAAAAGCCACAGCTGATTTCTCAAAGTTGACTTGTTGCCTTGACGATTTGGTAAAAATATCAATAATGGCCTTGATGGTGAGGATTTCAGTTTCACAAGCCCTTCCAAACAAGAGGCTGTCATCAGCAAAAAAAAGATGCGTGATCGTAGGAGCATTACGACAAATTCTCGCTCCCTGGATCAGCCCCCTCGATTCAGCTTGGTGGATAAGAGCAGAGAAGGCCTCCATGCAAAAGAGGAAGAGGTAAGGAGAAAGAGGATCACCTTGCCGAAGACCGCAGAAGGGTTAAAAGATGTGGAGGGATTCCCATTAATAAGGATACGATAGGAAACCGAAGAAACAAACCTCATGATAAGGTTAATAATTTGGTGGCGAAAACCCAATCTAGATAAAACATTTTTCAGAAAACCCCAATCGACGCGATCATAGGCCATCAACATATCAAGTTTAAGGGCAAAACTAGCATGACTTTTGGATTTGTTGCTCTTGAGAGTGTGGAAAAATTCTGCATCAAGGAGAGCATTATCAGTGATCAAACGCCCAGGAACAAAGGCTGATTGGGCTTGGTCAATAATATCGGGAAGGAAAGTTTTCAGCCGGTTCGCAGTACATTTGGTGATCAATTTGATCACCACGTTGCAAAGGCTAATGAGACGGTAATCTTGGGGGGTGACTGGGGAACAAGTTTTTGGAATGAGCACAATGTTAGTGTGGTTTATTGAATGTGGAGAGAAGCCATGATTAAGGATGTTGAGGATTGTGGGGACAAGATCATGTTTAATGGTGGACCGAAATCTAGAGATAAAAAGGGCAGGGATACCATCCGGACCAGGAGCTTTCAAGGGGTGCATTTGTTTCAGAGCAGCAATAATCTACACCTCGGTGTACGGTGCCACAAGGGAATCATTCATCGCAGGCGTAACTTTTGGAGAAATAGCCTCCAATGCCTGCTCCATCTGAATATTTTGCTCAGCTTTGAAGATATTTTGGAAATATTGGGCAAAAACATGTTCAATAAACTCTTCCTCCTCCACCCAATTTCCATCACCATCTTAAAATCTGAACTTATACAATCTATACACAACATATCATAAAAGAGCATCATTAATTCTATATTTGAAAGTAGAATAAAAATTAGTGTTGGATTATTAGTAATATAATTGAAAAGCAAAATAACATATAAATATATTTCTATGATTGGGTTTTCATTTAATTTTGCTAGAAGACTCTATTTCATATACACCAAAGTATGGGTGTGATCGAGCCGAGTAAAGTCATATTCAAATTTGACTCATTTAGTACAAGTTAAATTTTAAACATTTTTATCGAATACTTTGATGTTCACAAATATTATCGAATTTTAGTTGTGCTTAAATGAACTTTCCAAATTTGGAATATATTTAAAATATTCATTATTACTTTGAAAGAAAAAAATATTAAATTTAAAATTAATATCATATTCATCTTAAATTTAAATTTTCTCAATACTAGAAAGATTTATTATTATTATTATTCTTTTAAATCATGAAAGTATTACTTTTCTAAAAATAATTATTTGTATTTCTTACTAATTTTAACTAATGAGTTTTTACTTACAAGGTTAATAATTTAATGATACTCAAGTTTAATTTATTTACTAAATGAACTCGAATAAAGTTTTTATAAGATCAACATATGAGGTTAAGAATCTAACGATACTCTTCATTTAATAAATGAACTCGAATAAAGTTTTTATATGATCAACATATGAATTACTTACAAATAATTTGCATCATTTATAACCCTACACTATAGAGGCAAAAATTTATTGGAGGGTTTTATTGTGCGAAACAAATATAATCTTTTGATATTCATTTTCATGCTTTAAAATTGATTTTTATGCTAATAGATGAATTTGTGAAACACACCTACCACTTTTTTTTTTTTTTTGGTCGATAATCAACCAATTAATAAGACTTGTGAGACAATTTGAAAGGGGGCACTGTAAACCTAAAATTGGTTATTTTGTGATGGACTTTTTTCGCTATCTCATTAAGTTAATCTTCGGCCCAATAATTTTAGGGGATGGGGTGTGGATTTTGGGGCAATATTCGGAAAAATATCAAACTATCATTAATGCCCTTTATTTTCACCGGTCTAAACGAAATAAAAAAGGGAGAAATCTAATTGCAATTGAGTTGTAGAAAAAAATGGATGAAGAAGAAGAAACTTGTGATTTTCTTCAATCTTTTTGTAGAAAAAAAATGTTATCGTTCTGCAAAGTTAGGTGAATTATCAAAAATGAAATACAACGTTGTTATGTGGCGATTAACGTCGTCTACTCAACGGCACAAATACTACTATGAATAATAGAGAAAAAATATCCAAATAAACTAAATTTACAATGCAACTTTCTATCTGAAAAAAAAATTGAAATAAATTCTTCAAGATGGGAGAATATTTCACTTATATATATTCATATTATCTCTAAATTATTTACTCAAATATGTTTTAAAATAATAATAATGCTAATTATTATTTTTATTATATAAATCCCTAGTACAAGCTGATGTGGAATGAGGAATGTTAAGAATTTCAATTATACAAATTTCTAAATGAATAATTTTGATGAAATAATGATATGATATATTCGTCAGCAAAAAAATAATAAATGATAGAGGAAGAAGAAGAGTGGGAGGTTTGGTGTTGAACAGTCCAACTTGTTGACTTACTAATTTCGTAGCAGCTTCATCAACCACCCTCAACTTATGCCACTTCATCTGTTGCTTGTAAATAGAGTTAAAATTGTGTACTACAAATATATTTATACTAAATATAAATAAATTTTAATCCTTACATTCAACACACCAATTATTAAATTTAAAAAAAAACCATAAACTCTTGTAACTAAGAATAATATATATAACTATTGGACACAAAAAGCATAGTATATAAATCATAAGATCATTAATATGTTTTAGTTTGAACTATTGATTTGATATTCAATCAAATTTAACAAAGTGAATCTTTAGCTCATGAAAAGAATAAAATTCATGAATATTTTTGGCAATTTATTTATGACAGTGATTTGGTGACTCAATATTGTTGCTTGATGCTTTACTTGATTTTGTTTGATATTTAACATATTTGTTGCTTATTGTTTAGCATGTGTGAATCTGTCTCCTTTTCTTTTTTTACTAATTATTCTATATTCTCATTATCCATTTCATTAGAGTTATAATGAAACTTTAAATAATTATAACTCATTCCATTTAAATAATTTCTTTATGTATTATATGTCAAATTAAAAGTTATTTAATTATCTTTCAATAAAATTCCTACTGCATATGTTTCGAACAAAAAAAAGTATCAAGAAACGACATTATAATACAATGAGCAAGAAAATAAAAAAAAGTATTAACATATAAAATAACAAGCAATAATATATAAAATAGCACACAACAACATATAAAGTAACAAACAATAACATATAACATACAAAACAACAATACATGTGTTGAGAAATTATTACTAAAATTTCCCTTAGGATTCATTTGTAAAAGGTTTTGTTGAATCAAACCTTAGCATTTGGTGGATCATTTGCTGAATTCTAGATAAGTCTAGCATATCATGTAATGTCC
>JAPKLW010002290.1:80028-98666 GCA_026898455.1 Plectranthus barbatus | reverse complement strand
TTTCTTGGCCACCAATATAGTGCCACGAATGATCAAAATGGCCATTATAGTGCAAAAACATGTTGCACCAATTCTCCATTTGAATTGCTTGAAAATGGGTTCGAAGGGGTAGAGAGAAAAGGTGAATGGCAGAATGATGATAGAATTTTTTTTGTTTCTGCGGTGAATGAAAATTTTCTTCTGAATGAGAGTATATAAAGTAAAGAGTTAGGTCTATATTCAATGAATGATTTCAAAGTCTGCAAAAGTAAATTGATTGAATTGATTAGTGCAGTGAGGTAACATCAATTCTGCGTACGATTAATTTCAATTTCACTGTATTTTTCAACAAGTGAATTCAGTATTCACGAGCATTTCACTGTATTTTTCAACAACTGAATTCATTGTTCATTGATTTAGTCCAAAAAAAGGCTATCAGCAAGCCTGCCAAGACTGTACATTTATAGTAACAATTCATCCAACACAACTTTATCAAATGAAAATGCCATAAATTATTGTTGAAAAATACATTATTCATACAATAAAACAAAAAAATTGCAATTAAAAAAAAAGGGTGTGGGATGCAGACCGGTTCAAACTGGTCATCACCGCTAATGGACCGGTAGGCATCGTCAAAAACCGGTCATCACCGCATTTAAAAATAAATAAATAATAAATAGATAACCGGTCTGAACCGGTCATCATCGCATGCCGACCGGTCGGCAACAAGCTGAACCGGTCGGCATCAAAAAAACAAAAAAAAATACTTTTTGGGTCGGCACCGCCGGTCTGAACCGGTCATCACCGCCAAAAACCGGTGGGAAAAAATTTATTTATTTTTTTCTTTTTTTAAACCCAATCAAGTTTTAAAAAATAATTTCTCCTAATTAAATGCACATCATCACCTAATGATTGTTTTGATTGCATTTTTAAATACAAAAATATGTCAGATATTGTACTTTAGGGCATTTCTTGGATATGTTAATAAAAAGGGGTATTTTCATTACATGTTTAATAAAAAAGGGCATTTTCAAATATTAACAGTTATATATATGTGTATGTAATCAAATGTTAATATATGATTTGAAAGCCTTTAATTGGTATTAATATATACATTAATTCTTTTGTTTTATTTTTCCACATAATACCAACATCCCAGCATTTCTGTGACGAAGACATCCTAACATTCAACCAGCTTTTTCTTTACATGTTTTAAATGATTGTTAAATTAGAATAAACATCTGATAGTTTAGTATGTTTAATACGCTAAAAGAAATTGGATGATTTTAATATAATTAATCATAACTCATAATTGAATGGTTTCATATTAATATAGTTTTTAAAATATTATATGTGTACATATAATGTGCATTGATGATAGCGATCGGTCGCCATTGGGTTTATAAACAAATATTAACACAATAATAATAAAATATAAGTTCATTTATTGCCATATTGCTAGAATTAATGATAGATTATTGCAGTGTGAGTTGGTGACACCGTGGTGGCCAAATTTCCAAATTTTGAGTTGATTGACTCTAAAAATATTTATCCTCCGATTATTTGGTCTTGTTACTATTTTGAAATATTTTAATTATATAGTCTAATTTTTAATTTTCTTAAATAATTTACAATTAATTTTAAATAATATTTAAAAATGAAAATATTAAAAGTAATAATATAAAAAGAGATGTTAATTAATATTCTAAATAAGGATAATGCTGAAAGTTTATTTAAATATATTATTTTAATAAATAATTTTTGACAAACATACAAGATCATATTAGATCACGGATGGAGTATTTTAATGATTGATGTCTCATCTGAAAATTATTTTGCAATCTGCATCTTCTTTTTTTAGAAAAAGTTTTGAGTTAATTATCTGCAGTGGTTAGTGGTATTAGTCATGACTAGCAGGCTTTAATAATTAATACTCCTATATAGATAAACTCATTAAAAAGAAAAGATAAAAAAAAATCTAAGAATTAATTAAGGGAGTTGGTGACATTAATTACAGATTCCAAACAGCTAAACTAAGTCAACAACCCTCCAAAAAGCACTCCCTACAGTCAAATGTCAACTACACTGACTGACATACTGATGCTGTCTCATTGCATAATTTTATTTAATTCCAGTTCTAGTTCCAATAATTATGATTTTTGTAACACTAAATTATTTGGACTAATCAGTCAGATCTATTAATTATGATAGACAAAGATTTGTGCAAAAAAAAGTATTGCAGATTTTATTTTGTAAGATGCTTATATAATAAGTTGGTTTTCATTTTCAAACTTTAATAATTATGGGAAACCTGAAGGAGGTCTTAATAACAATTAGCTGATTTTTATGTTAATTAATTAATTCGTAAAAGAAATCTTGAGTCTTTGCCATATATAATTGACCAATTTTTAATTTAAATAATAAATTGAATTAATCAATCTTTTATTTTTACAGCAAAAATCGACTAATTTATAATTCATTTCATAATAATAAATTTGTGAACGAATACTTTATTTATGTTTCTGAAAACAAACAAGTGAGTACAAGATCTGATCTATCCTTATTTTGAGAATCGATAGAAGGAAAATATTTTAATGGGACAGAGATCTAATCATCATAAACTATTCATTGCGTTGATTAGTTACAAAATAAATGGAACATTTATAAAAAAAAGTTATTAGATGGAACAGTTCATGTGATCATCCTTTGTCTTACCTTACATAAGTTTTAATTGGTTCATTTAATTTAGTAGGTGAGATGTCTCAACTCAAGTTCTAATTAAATCATATCAGATTCGTACCTCTCAAAATTGATTGTCTTTCTATTCTCATATAAGAAGGTAAATATATAAGGGGCGATATTCATCACATTAACATCGCTCAATCTTTTTCGATGGTGTTGGATCGAACAATATCATATTAAAATATGCAGGAGTTTAAAACATATATATAATATTGTTGCTTAGGATATTTTGTTTTTAAATAAAAAATATTTAAAACATTTTAGATCGAGACATGCACATAAAGTTCACTTAATATTAAGGTTTTTTATATATCGATATATGTATAATTTTGTGCCGTTTTAAAACCAATAAACCATTGCTTCTATAAAAGTGGTGTCCAAATTGATCACTACATAAAAATGTGGGACTCTTGGTATTAAAATGTAGGACTTATTATGGAGTTGATCATTTGATTTGAGGGCTCCATGGCCCCGCCATATATTTAATTCACGGCTGGTTTGATTTTTGATTGCAATAGTTGTGGCTAAAATAAGTTCGAATCTCATCAAATCGTTTTTATAATTATTTGATTTTGGGCATTTTCTAATGTAATGAGTATTTGTATCGTAATTAAAAAGCTCGTATAAAATTATAATAAACTCAGAAAAATAGAACCCATTAAATAAATAGACAAAAAGCAGAATATATGACAATATGCAATTTGTAATAATTGTCCTTCTCTGGTGTGGTTGGCCATTTCACCCCAAAAAGGAGAAATAAATTCCTTCCCTTCCCGCAATTTATTATTATTATTATTATTATTTAGGCTACTTTTTTAGATTATTATATTGGAAGATTGTTTTATATACGATTTAAGTTGTGTTTTGTTGGAAACTTTGTTTTCCAAAAAAGAGTCGGCATCTCCATTTATTTAAAGTTTAAAGTGCTTAATTCTATATTGTATGTAGATAATGACGGTGCTTTCATTTTCTCAAAACTTAATTCTGATGAGTGAAAATAAATTATTCGAAGATAGTCACCAGATAAAAACATAATATGAGTCTTGTATTTCCATTTTTGAAAAATGAATGAACTTGATCGATCTTGATTGAACCGACAAAGAATTAGGACTAATTTTAAATTATAAATTTAGGGTAATCTAGAGAGCTATTGAAATAGTTTATGGCTTATTTAATCTTTAATAATTCATCAGTATATATGACAACCAATTCAATAAAAAAGTATTAATGATAATATAAACATGTTTATATTAAGCCAAATTCCAAGAAATTTGCGACTGCTCGTCTCATCAACAAACAGCACTCCTAATTAATAAATTCAAACACAACATAATAGTTCAATTCGAAATTAAAATATATTAGTTTATTTCAAATAAAAATACATCGGAAAAATTTCGAACATATTAATTTTTATGAGATAGTTATTTTTATCAATCTCATAAAGATGAGAGTTTCAGTGTGGATTGGGGATGAAGAGGCGTCAATTTTTTTTTTCTATTTTAGTCGTATAATATATATATATATATAGGGATGTGATCCAGTGAGAACTGCTCTTACCATAAGAAATAAGAACCATTTTCGGCTGTAGATTTCGCTCAATCAACAATTCAGATTTAATAAAAAAACGTGGGCATTTTTTCCCCCAAAAATCTGCATTATAGGGCAATTTAGTCTTTTAGCCTATAATTAAAATTCGCCATTGAATAACCTTCTTAATACACATACAACTTACATGCATTATAGAGTTCACAAACTATCATTATATAGAGAAGATACTATCATTATATATTATCCCTCTAATTTCACACAAATACACAAATATTATTAACATGTGTAATAATTCAAAGCAGTGGGTTTCATCAAACAAAGCAGACCTGCATTATATAGTTTATGGACTATCATTATATACTACAAATATTATCATTATATATCATTATATGTTGAACTTAAAAAATATGTTAATATAATTTCAATGTGTTTTTTCTTCTTTAATTAATTAAAAATAAATGTGCAAAAGCAACGTAAATTGTGGCGTGCGAATAAAATTATAATTAAATCTGAATTAAAACAAGTTACAATCACTCATTGAACCTCTTCTAGAAACATCACAAGTTGCAAGAATGAGGGTTGACAAATAACAATACAATAATGACAATACAATCCGTTGTGGAACAAACAAGGGACAGAACCTCCTCAATTATCATCTCAACATAGTTAGCTCTCAATCTTATACAGAGTTGATGTAAAGAGCTAGTTGAGGTCAATGAAGGCTTTGGCCAAGGGATGCTTAGTCTGTGAGAGATGGTGAGCCTCCAAGATCTCAACAATCTCACATTGCCAACAAGGCACACCACATCACCTATCTTCTACATCTGCTTGGTGTTGTGTTATCACATTTTGGAACAAACGAATCTGTACAGAAAAAAACATGAATTAAATTTGAAACTTATAACATATAATGTAAGATTCATAACTATATAATGCATGTATTTACACTATATAATGAATTCTCATAACGGAACAGAACCTCCATAAACTAATTATAATTGACTCACATATAATGCAACTATTACAAAACAATAATGCAAGCCATAACATTATATAATGCAGATATAAAAAAAATTTGAAAGTACGTATACTAATAATCACTCTTTCAAATATAACCTAAGTACTACAAATATATAATGCAAGATTCATAACTATATAATGCATGTATTTACACTATATAATGAATTCTGATAACGAAACAGAACCTTCATAATCTAATTATAACTGACTCACATATAATGCAACTATTACAAAACAATAATGCTAGCCATAACATTATATAATGCAGATACAAAACAAATTTGAAAGTACGTAACTCTTTCAGATATAACATAAGTACTACAAATATATAATGCAATTCATAACGATATATAATGCACATCTTCAAATTAAACAATTAAGAGTGAAAATACCAAACCATAAACAACAATCTATGAAACCTAATTCAAAATCTGGAAACAAATCATCATTAACCCATACAACGAATCTTCGATTCTATCACCGTAATCTGGAACAGAAAACAACTGATTCTATTACGTAACAGATGAAATTTATCAATTCTTACCTTTCAAAGGATCCATAACTCGCCGACGACGATGACGAACACAAACGACGACGAACACAAACAATAACGAACGCAGACGATGGCGAGCAAATTTCACAGAGAGAATGAATGAAGAAAATATATAATCACAGAAGGAATGAAGATCGCAAATCGCAAAGGAAAGAAAGATCGCAAGATTTAAATTAAGATTCTAAAAAGATTTGAATTCATTAAGTACAAAATTACCCCTCATTTTACAATTATGAAAGTCAATACATATAATAATGAAACACGGAGGAAATTTAATCTCAGCTGTTGATTTCATATTTTGGATGGACGAGATTTGTTCTTATTTTCACATGGTAACTATGGTTCTCATATGATCACTCCCCTATATATATATATATATATATAGAGTTGTGATCATATGTTAACCACTTCCCAGATGTTACCTGTTACCTCGCTGGCGGTGCATTATCTAGACAAGCTAACTACATTATCTAGGCAATATTTATCCATATATATATATATATATATATATATATGAATGAGATATATATGGATGATAATATGAATAAGATATATATGGATAAATATTAGAAGATATGCATAAATATATGGATGAATATGCACTGGATAGACATAGATAAATATTGACGATATAGATATATTATAAGATGGAAAAATGAAAATAATAATTTTAATAATTTTAAAAACGAAAATAAAATAAATAAAAGTTAAAAAACGAAAATAAAAATAAAAATAACGAAAACTGACACGAAAAAAATGAAGCGGACAAGACACAGTTGAACCAAAAGGAAAAGAAAAGAAAGACACAACCTGGCGCTGATACCAAAATGATACGATCCTCGCCGGAAGGTTTAGATCGCAACCCAGGAACAAGAGTAGACACGACGCGGAAACGACTCGGACAGAACTAGAAACAGAACGATAATAGGAATGGAAGTCCAGCAACCCTAATTCAACCCTTCAAATGACGTATTCCAGACGAATCTCATATACGCCCCAAGAAGCTGAAGAACTAACGAATGCAGAACAGTAGAAGACACCACAATCGGATGTGTAAGTCCGGTTGATAAGTCAATTCGAATTTCAAGGTAATCCACAGAAATTCTTGAGCTTTCAGAATTGGAGAAATAAACTCACAAATATTATTAAACTGAAAACTGAGTTACAATGAAAATATGAAGCCCTATTTATAGGGAGAAAATCAAATCTCTAAACCTAATCTATCTAGGAAAATAAATCTAAAAACCAAATCAAATCTATCAAGATATACAACAAATATATCTTGATATCTTTGTAATAAAACAAATCTAAATCCTAACAAATCTAGAAATCAAATCAAATCAAATTAAAACTAAATCAAATCTTATCAAGATATATCAAATCTTCTATAATATCTTCAACAAATCTTCTTGAAATATCTTGATATATCTTGCTAACTGAATCTCCATCAGAATCCCTACCATATTTAATAGCAGATTTAACATCTTTGTAAGAGTCAGGAATAGCATTCAACAAAGCAATGGGAGCATACTCATCAATGTGTTCATCACCAGTTAACTTGATATCTTGAATCAAT
The DNA here is from genome assembly GCA_026898455.1 of Plectranthus barbatus. Taxonomy (NCBI): domain Eukaryota; kingdom Viridiplantae; phylum Streptophyta; class Magnoliopsida; order Lamiales; family Lamiaceae; genus Plectranthus; species Plectranthus barbatus. Next base: position 91,248 of record JAPKLW010002290.1, on the reverse strand, counting down.
TTATTGAACACATCCAGGTTTTCATCAATGTCCTTATTCAAGTCCAATTTAAATCTGAAAAATGTCTCAAGTAAATACATTTTGCTTGGCAAAGAAGTCTCAGTAAACAGGGTATTCAATTTGTCCCATATTTCTTTTGCAGTTTTAATTTTGCCAATTTTCCTTAAGACAGAGTCAGACAAATTCAATATTATGATGGAACGAGCATACTCATCTATCTCTGTACGTTTCTCAGGTGTGTCAGAATCAAGAAAATCAGCAGTAATGGCTCTTAAAACTTTTTGTTGAATCATAATACACTCAATCTTTTGTTTCCATATTGAAAAATCAGTTTTCCCATTAAAAGGGGTCATACCATGTGAATTTAAACCCGCAGACATTTTAATGCATAAACCGTGACACCAACAAACACAAAGAACACCAAGTGCAAGTAATCTTTATCACAGTAAGTGGTATCTTCAGAAAAACAAAAATATGCACAGAGGTAATTGGATTCAACAATATTAAGGTTGTACTCAGTCCCAGGTTATACCCTAAAATTTTAACAGATTGTTTAGGTATGCAGCAACGCACAAAAGGATGCAGCAATCTTTTAAAACAGCCTAGAGCTCTATTAATGCGATACACAACACCAGAAATAGCAGCGGAAGATTTTTGGTTCATTAACACATGCAGTTATGAACTCAAAAGCAAACAGAAACAGGGATTGACACACAAAGTGATCAGAGATATTTCAGGTTACAAAACTGAATCAGTTATTGCCCAAAAATGTTACCATAACAATTCAGAAACCACCAATCAAGTCAGGAATCACTAGTTATCACAGAACGACACACAAAACTAGTCAGAACACAAAGGGATCCAAATTTACTTCGGTTATCCGAGCAGTAAAATGGATTCTCTGCAAGCCGCGGTTGTCCGGACCGACTTACAGAGTCATGCAGTTTGGGGATTTTGGGGAAAGTGATGTATCCGGTCAGTTGGAGACTCGGATACCTATCTAGCATGCAAGACAAACCCTAAATCCTAATCAGACTCTATAGAAAACGAATTTAAAAGAAAAACCTATAGATCTAAGGGTTTTAGGAGTTATACCAGAGCGGGGACCCTAGGTGAGGGTTCACCCGACTTACCAGTCGTGCCCTGGGGCACCGACGACGTGGATCCTTCAGCGAGCCAGTCGGTCAGAGCGAGTAGATAACCTGGCTCTGATACCACTGTTGGGTATCAGGCCTACTCCTCCGATTGTCCGACTCGGTTTCTCGTTGGATCCCGACCAGACTCTGACTGAGCCTGGGTTCCACGCACATGGTCTGAAACCCCTGTTCTTGAAGCCTTGACACTCCTCCTTGTTCTTCAGGTTTTCGGTGTGCGTCCGCGGGTGCCAGTCACCTTGCCTCTTCAGATAGGGACTTTGGTTGGCTCAGAGCTTACCTTATTGTGGCTCCTTGCCTTCCAACCGACCACTAAGGGACAACTATGGGTGAGGACTTCTCAGGCTACTCACAAGCTCACTATTTCTCTCATCGGAATCCATTTCAGGCCACTTAGGCTTCGGAAAGGGTAGAGAGAAGACAAAGCGAAGAGAGAGGGAGAAGAAAGGTCGTGCGGCGCAAAAATGAGTTAGGGTTTGTATCGCGTACCAAATAAGCGAACCGGATCGAGGAGATATATATACTAGCGGGTCGGTAGTAACCGCCCCGTAACCGTTTCCCCGATCCAAAACCCAATCCAAGAAACAATCCATAAACCGAACCTAGATAATAAGTGGGCTCGGGTTAAGTAATGGGCTGGAATAAACCCAATAAGGCCAACACAACTCACAAGTATCATTTATCATTGTAAATATTAGTTTTGACAAGGGTAGTAGGATTTGTAAGTTAGTGTTTTTTGTATTGTTAGTACATGTTCATTTACGGCTGTAAGAAACTCATATTTTAGGGGAGTTTAGGTTTTTGTACATCTATGTTATTCTAAGGAAATCTGTTAGTTTATAATGATTTAAGATTTCATGTACGTAATTTGATTGTTCTCATAATTAATATATTTATTTTTCTGTACCATAGTCCATATATATAACATTATGTTAAATCTATTTATCAAACTCAAACTTAATTATGAGTGTCCAAACAGAAAAAATAATAAAGAGCAGCGTGGCGAATCCATCACGGCGGATTAATTTAAGTTCCAAAAAATGGAGAAACGTCATGGGAAGCACGCAGTGGAGTGGTGGTCAATTCCGTAATTTCGTCGAATGAAGGTCAATTTGTATTGTTTTTAGTTCATGTAATTCACAAGCCTATTTCCGTCATTATCTGCCTGGCTATTTACCGCACAGTGCGCCCCCCACCCCCCCGGAATGGCTTGCAGAGTTGGCAATGTCGTCTTTCCTCTGCTAATTTAGCTCTCTCTCTCTCTCTCTCTCTCTCTAACCGCTGCCACAGATAACGCCTTCTCTCTCTCTCTCTCTCTCTCTCTCTCTCTTCATATCACTCTCTCCGCAGTTACGCAGCTGTAATCGCCCTACCTAACTCTCTCTCTCTCTCTCTCTCATTCTTCCGTCCTTCATTCACCTGCAATCATTTCATTTCACATTTGCTTTTAGTTCCTGGGCGGTGAATTTCGAGAGCCTCTTGCGATTTCTTCTCCTTTTCTGTGTTGGTGTGGCATAACGATGCCGTTGGTGAGAGCGGAAGTGAGGAATGAGTTTGCACTTGGAGCGCCGGAGTTGTACATAGAGGCGAAAAAGGAAGAACCCAAGGATATTCTCGAAGGAGTCGCCGTCGCTGGACTCGTCGGAGTCTTGCGCCAGCTCGGCGATCTCGCTGAGTGAGTTTCTCTTTTTCCCGAAAATCTTGTTCGTCTGTTGCGTTGAACATTTACTGGTGGTTTTTTGTGCCAATTTGGGAAATTTGTGTAGGACAGTGCTAATTTGCGAGATTTGTGTAGCTCGAGACACTAATTTGTTTTATATGAAATATGGGATGCTAGGTCTCAAGTTTTCTGCTTTATGGAGTGAGAAGTTGTTTGGAATTCGTAATGTGTTAGTTGTTCAAAACTAGTAATGTTTCTGCTGAATTCAGTTGATAAGGAAAGGAAACGATTGTCTACTCTATTCATTATGTAACCTTGCAATCTTGTGCTAAATAATGGAGGCTGCCACTTAGAATAATCGAAAGGTTGTGTGAAGTGTTAGAAACTTAGTCTACAGCTGGCGAGGCTGGGAGTAATATTCAGAAATGCAAATGATGTTTAAGGTCGGGAGTTGATTGCATAAGTCGCATAAAATGCAAAGATCTCTTCTAGAAATAACGGTAAGAGGAATAAGTCTGATAGATTACAAATAAATTCCCAAGAGTACATTAGGTAAACAAGGGTGTCAGACATGTCATTATTGAAACTAAAACTGCATCTTTGTTGCATTTGTTAGATTTGCAGCAGAAGTTTTTCATGGGTTACAGGAAGAAGTGACAATAACAACTGCGAGAAGCCATAAGTTGATGACTCGTGTTCGACGAATTGAAGTTGCTCTTTCTCCACTTGAGAAGGCTTTACTGGCTCAAAGGAGTCACTTGCACTTTGCCTATACAGCTGGTACCCTTAAATTCTGTCTATGACATATTCCAATGTGATGCCCTTTTCCCATTCTTGACTCTGTGTTGAGTGATTTTGGAAACTGTAAGTTTGCTCGTCAAGCTTAAGTGTATAGCTGCTGTTTGAAGTTTGTAACTTAGATATTCATTAACTGTTATTTCTCCATATAGATGTGCTTTGATATCTTTTAGTCTTATTTAAAAAAAAAAAATCTTTTGTAGGTTCCAATTGGCGCACTCGAATCCGATGTGAACAAAATCATTTTATATACAGTGACGTGCCTCAATTTATAATGGATTCTTATGAAGACTGCCGTCACCCTCCGTGTTTGCACCTTCTTGATAGGTATTAATAATTCCTATAAATCTCAATCCTGGTCCTCATTCTTGGCCATGAAGATCAGTTTTTACTTTCTTATAGGTTTGACCCAGGTGGCCCTGGATCTTGCTTGAAAAGGTATTCAGATCCTACATATTTTAAGAGCGCATCTGTGGCATCTGGTGAAGCTAGTATAGACAAAACTTCAAAAGAAAAGAAGAAGGGTCGCAAGACTAAGGTACTATGATTTAAATCATCTCCCCGAAAAATGAGGAGAGGACGTAACTTTTGCTAAAAGCTAAAGCCATAAGCTATTGTTAGGACTTGATGACTATGTCATATACCTTGTACTGTAGCAAGTAATTCAATGCTCAATTTAAAATTGATCCTATCATTTGTGCCTTTAGACCTAGCATAAGTTCTCGCACATTGTTTAATTGCTATTGGCAGCTCATAGTTATTCTTGAAGCATGCCGGGCAATTAAATAAACTCAGAATTGCATAAACTGTGAAGTACAATGAAAAATAACAAATCATTCTCTCTTTTCTATTTAACTTGTTGCTTATCTATCTGTCCTATTGGTATATCTGAACCTTGCGCAGAAAAGGAGGTCATGGCCCAGGAATGGAGAAATATCACGTGATGAATCATTTTCTTATAACAATGGCAGGTAAATGCTCTATATGTTGGTATTGCAATTAACATAGAAAAAGAGAAAGATGGGAGATTTAGGTGACAACATGAAGTGAATATATATACTATCTAAAGAACTGTGATTGTCCATGATAAGGACTAATTGCATAGAGCGAATATTGCAGAATGCCGTTCACTCAGCGGGGTGTTGGTGGGCACGTTTCCCCTTCTCAAACAGCATCAACATATGATGCTCCACTTAGATCAGATTTGGCTGAGCAGTCAAATTTGGATTTGAGAAATGGGTCAGGCTACATTGAAGGTGATATCCGTCCAAGTTACTCAGTGGAACCTGAATCCAGAGATTCAATTTCTTCTGCAGTAAAAAGGCAGGAGAACGATTTCCTGGATTACAGTTTCATCGCCGAAAATGCTATAGATGTGTATGATAATATAGAAGTGGGTACACAAGAGCAAGCTGAATGTAGTTCATCTTCTGTCCCTTGGGATGAAAAGAGAGAATCATTTGAGCCTAAGTTGCAGGAGTCCTATACTGAGGGCATGGTACAGGAGGATAATCATAATAATAGACATTCAGAATCATTTTCTCTGAATTTGGATATGGAAATTCTTGCAGTCAAGGGTCCAGATTCTGAAACTGTTGAAAAAATGGATGGGCCGTTTTGTAATGAAGCTGTAGTAGAGCTAGAATCTGGCAATGACTTAGAAAGTGAAACTGATAATTTTATGGATGCGCTTAATACCATCGAGTCAGAATGTGAAACTGATATTGATAGCACAAAGAAGCAAGTAGTAGAGCATCGCTCTCAGTTGGGGGAGAAAGGAGAAGATGATGCAGCATGCGAGCGCAAAAGGCGTAACTTGGAATGCCAATCTTTCTCTCCAGAACCTAATGTTTTGGCTAGCAGTCCTCTGATCAATGATAGTCACAGTCCTCATGCACATAGTGTCATTTCAATACCTCAAAAGTCCGCTCATGGGGCTGACCTTACTTGTGAAGTATTGGTGAAGGATGATATTAACTCAGTCTCTCTGGTGAACAAGGACTTGCAATCATCTCAAAGGACTGGAGATTCAACCAGTCCTGGCCTTTCAGAGAGCAGTGATTCTCGTGGCAATGATAATATTGATCCTGGAGAATATGTTGAATATCCATCATCTATTGTTTCATCAAACTTTGGAGATGGCAGGCCACTACCAGTTACTGATAGAGCACGGGAAAGTCCTGAATCTAAAAAACGTGAAGCATTTGAGCTCAAAAGACATAATTCAGAATTTCAATCTTCCAGTCCTGAATCTAATGTTTTGGCAAAGAATCCTGTGACCAATGGTAGTCATGGTTGTCCTCCCTTCTCAACATCTCCCAAGTCCCTTTGTACAACTGACGGTTATACTAAAGAAGCATTGTTAGAGGATGATGTAAACTCAATTTCCCTGGTAAAAAAGGATTTTGAATTATCTCAAAGGACTGGAGATCCTGTGAGTCCAGACTGCTCAAAGAGAAATGATTCTCATGCAAATGGTAACATTGATGCTGGTATTGATGTAGGATCTGTTGCATCCACTGTATCATCTAACTTGGGAGATGGTAGGCCAGGACATGATATTGACGGAATGAGGAAAAAACCTGAGTCTCACAAACATGTACCAGAAATTTCAAATTTCACGCCAGTTACATTCTGGACTAACGGTGGCTTGCTTGGACTCCAGCCATCAAAACCACCAGAATGCAGTGTGCTTAATACCCTCCCTCAAGATACTGAGTATAATAAAGATGGAAAAACTAATTCTTCTATCCAGCAATTTATTCTCAGTGATAAAGATTCAGGTCAATGGAATCAACCAGAGACCTCCAGAAGCATTGAGGAGGACCTTGATATGAATACCTCGAGCCATGGATACCAGGAAAGTGGTACAACATTCAGAAAGGCATCTTGGAAAATTTCACCTGCTGACTTAGAAATTAATCTTGGAAAATTAGGTGATTCACTTTATCAGAACAATTCTAATTCTACTGGATCAAGTGTAACTGCACCTGGAAATTTTAGGCCTGAGAGTATAGCTCATCAAGATTATAGCAGAAGTTCATCTGGATTATTTGGACTCAGCAATAGATTGCTTTCAACTGGATCTAATGAAAAACCATTGCCTGGTTGGGATGGCAACACCCATTCTACTAGCTATAAAAATGCTGATGATTTTGAGCAGAAAAATCATCGAAGTGTGGATTCTCGCACCCTTTCTGGACGAAGTAAAGATCTCTTTGGTGGTAAATCTCCTTTATTATCGCCATCCCGATCACCTCCACTTGAGCACATGAAAATATCTTTCCAACCGATAAATGGATTTGAAAGTTCAAAGCTGAAATTGAAATTTCCTGATGGGAAGACTAATAATGGAAGCGGCAGTGATATATATCCATCATTTCAGTTGGTCCCTGAGGTGTCCATTCCTCAGTACAATGTTGGCTCAGACTCTGATGACGATGCATTCTATCGATCATCACCTTCTTTATCAGATGATTGCCATAGCAATCAGTCGGAATCAAATTCTGAGCAGTGGGAGTCAAGTGAATCTCCTACTAGCAAGGACCGTGATTTATATGATGCCCTTCGCCGCATCTCTGTGACAGAATCTGTTTCAGCTCTTCATGAAAATGGGAGGGCAAACCAGGACCATGTCCATGGAAACTTGGGACTTCAATTTCCTTTTGTGGAAAATGGGGTGCAAAACTCTGAATCTTGTCGTTCATTTGATCTTCAGAGCTTAAGTACAATAAATAACTCATTCAGAAAGGAACTAAGAAACGATACCAACCGTAAGGATCATGTGGAGCGACATCTCCTGCCTTCTACTGCTCTACCACCTTTTCCTCCTTCTGAATGGCGAGGCATGCCATCAACAGAAGACAAGTCTGAGGTAATGCCTGAAGGCTCTTACTATGATACCCTTGGTCTTACACGTTCAGCCTCTGCCATATCTCAGCCAAAACCAGCCCCCTTTAATGAAGATCAAATTAATATTCCAGATATGCGGAAAAGCAAGGTCTAACAACTCTATCCTTTTTGCGATTTTGTTTTATCTTTCCTCATATCTTGGGGGGTGGATTTGAATAATTTACTTTTGATCAATCTAGTTATTTTCTCAGCAGCCAAGTTCACGAAAGTCAAATGTACAAACAGAAGCAAGCAAGGGCAAGAGCACAGATGAAAATGACTTTCTGCATCAAATTAGGATGAAAGTAAGTTACTGTTGAGACCTATTTTCTAGCATCGTTTCCTTGAAATGTGTCTTGCATGTGAATTTAGAGTGTTGCACATCAATATTGGATGGATGAATAGCAATATGCAAGTTGTAAACTTGTTTTTTTGCAAGTCTGCAACTCTTAATTTACATAATAGGTGTCGTAGATTTAATTGAAATGCTTAACTGTCGTGTATTTCAGTGTATGCAGTCTTCCATGTGTTGATGCAATTCAATATTTACTACCTGTGTGTTGATTGTCAGCAAACTTAGATAACTTCTTAACTACGACTGACCTTATATTTATTCACTTTATCCCTGTTTTTGTCATTGCTGGTGAACCAGAGTTATTTGCTCATAATATTTGTGACCGAAATTCTCCTAGCGTGTATGATTCAGTTTTTCGAAAGAGTACCACTTTTATTCACGTTGGTGCGATTCTTAATCCACTCCAAGATGATGTGAACCATTAATGATAAAACTTGAGACTCTGCTGCTGAATCCTTTATGTTCTCAATACTCTTTTTGCATTGTTCCTCCAGCACTGGCTTGTGGTTTCTCTAATTCTCATTTAATTCTTGTGGCAAGTCTTTTAATCTGAGACCAACCATGACGGCAAGATCAACGGTACCATCAGGGGCTCCTGCCACTGTCCAAGTCAATGTTATTTTGGAGAAGGCCAATGCTATTCGCCAGGTCTCTCTCACAACACACAATACCATTTAAAAATGTAGAACTTGAGTTTATGATACTTTCTCTGATATTCACTATGTTAATCTATTCATCATAAAGGCTGTTGCAAGTGATGCTGATGATGATGGAAATTGGAGCGACACTTAAATCATCACAATTCATGTGGTGCACTGAAGCAGAAACAGTCCAACGGTCACGAAATTTTGATGAAGCTGTAGTATATATGTGAATAATCTATTATGCTTGTAATTAGCATCTAGGTCATTTATTTACATGTTTAAAACTTTGTCCCCCAGTTGTTAGAATTGGTTGGAAGAAAAATATTTAAAGCCGGTCAATTGATTTGCATCCATGCTTGGATGTAAATTGTTACTTGTATTCAGTCATCTCTTGCATCTTTTTCCAGTTTTCTGTTCCCTTGAAAAGCCATTTTTGCATAATGTTTATGAATCATGATAAATGAAAAACGTTATTAGTAACTTTTCTAAGTTTTGATTAGAAGAATATTTACTCGAGCTCGTAAATTTAAGAGTTTGAATAAAACCGTGAACTTTATATATATTCAATAGAATCGGTTTACATATAATAAATCCAGTTCAGGGATGGACTATATGCAAAGCTATTTCTTTTTTTTTTTTTTTTTGTAGCAGTTTCTCAGGGTATTGTATATTGCACGAAGTTTGACAGTTTGCAATCCAACACAACAGCTTTCCAAAATTTTATTTTGTTTCAATCATATGCCAAAATTGTGCATGAAGCAAGAAAGGGTAGCAAGACAAAACTTCAATTATCAAACACACTATTGCAAAATATTGGTCGGAACTAACACATAAATTGAATTTAGTTATTGTTATATAAAATCAGTTCGACTTGATCAGGTCAGTTTTTCAAGAATCTTAAAACCTAAAAAAATCCCCATTTGCTTCAATCCAATTAATTGGATTCTTATTATTTGTTTTGTTAAAAAAAGAACTAACTTGGGTCCAGAATATCTAAAATATCAAAAGCCAAATATTAAAATGGAAATGATATGAAGAGAAAGATTTGGAGTGAGTGGTAGCAAAAGAAACAATAATAAAAGAGGATATGTTTTGTTTTCCATGAGATATCTTTTATCTCCCTCTCGACCATGTGTCCAAGTCCAACAGGATAATGAGAATTGCATTATTGGAATAATTTAACCCACATAAAAGGATAATGATTCCACACTCTCTACTCTCATCTCATGCATGCATCTGCATTTTCTTTTTCTGTTCCCAATGAATATTTTATTTCTCCAACATTTTCTTATTTTATTCTACTCCCTTTAGCTTACACTTTATTTTCTTTTCATTGAGTTTCGAGGTTTCTTGTCCTTAAATTCATGCATTTGTTATGGTGAATTTTTAATTACTATCCTTCAATTGAACGCAGTAACCAACCTTACATTTATATGCTTTGAAATTAAATTATAAAGAAGATGTTTATTATTTTCTTAAATCATAGCCATCATTAACATTATAGTTTCACCTTAAATAATTTTAATCAAGCCATAATAAGTATTTGCAATTTGATCTCACTAACCAGCAAGAATTATCATATCTGCACAAATTTCTCAAAGATTTGGATTTTTAAATTCCGGAATTATTTTTTTATAATGTTCCAGAAGTCCCAAATGTCCAACTTGTCTTCCAAGGTCAAGAGAAAGTGTTGAGTGCACCCAGGATTATTTTTTGTTGGCAATCATTAAATAAAGCTTAATATAAGTGTAGTTTCATTTAATAAAAAGGTTTTGGATTGAAATAAAGCAAAGTTGAATATTTTCCACATAAGCAAGCAACATGTTGATTCAACTTTTCCAACACACTCAGCCTGCTTTAACTCGAATATAATACTCATAATGCAACGAGAATTTATTTTTTTTGCCAAGATTTATTTGAGCACCCCACTTATGCTAAATATCCTAAAGACTAAGTTGCCTCTTAATTAATTACTATTGGATTGGTTTGATCATTTGTTAAAATTGTGAATTCAAGCTTCAATAAGAAAAAGGTCCAAAATTTTAGGAGTGACAATTCGTGCGATGCGGATCAAATTCTTATCGTATCGATTTGTTAATTATCCAATTTATTAAGATATAATCTATATCCAATTCTTTAAAGAAATGTTAAATATGTATCCAAATCCGAAAACAATCCAAATTCAACCCGATAAGAACCCCATAAATATCTGTTGGTCCCAAAATCAGAGTACGAATATGCAGCGGAAGTAAAAAAATAAACTTGCACTTGTTCTCCTAAACGATAGAACTTGGTTTAGGGTACTTGAAAAACGTTAAACTTAGGTCTGTCGATATTAAGTAAGTTTCACAGTATATATACTCTTCAATGCTTGGACAAGTATTGAAGGTTTTGAAAGTCAGTTTGCGAAACTAAACAAGACAGAATTATAAATGAAAGCAGTAAAGAACACTTGATATTTTATAGTGGTTAAGATCTAAAAATCCTACAAATACTCTTCATACCCTAGGTCTGGATAAATCACGAAGTAAATACAAGCCTCCTTACGATCTATACACAACACGTCGGCACCTCCGTCCTTCGGCCTGCTGTGGTCACTCGCCTAGGAATTCCTTGTACGCTTCGTGATACGATCCTCGCCAGGAAGGTTTAGATCGCAGCCCAGGAACTAGAACGGAAGGACTCAGACTCGACGCGGAAGCAAACTGAACACTGAAG